>QKWP01001221.1:7940-116682 GCA_003550325.1 Gigaspora rosea | reverse complement strand
TCTTGGTTCAAATGAACCCGATCTTGGTTCAAATGAACCCGATCTTGGTTCATGAACCCGATCTTGGTTCATGAACCCGATCTTGGTTCCTGAACCCGATCCTGGTTCATTTTAACCCGATCTCGGGTCAATTGAACCCGGTTTTGGTTCATTTGAACCCGATCTTGGTTCAAAGGAACCCGATCTTGGGCCATTCGAACCCGATTTTGGTTTAAATGAACCCGATCCTGGTTACGAACCCGGTAAGTCGGAGTTTGAATTTTGTGTAACCCACCCATTTTCATGGGAACACAAAAGCCGACCACTATTTTTGGTCGGAGTTTGAAAAAATTCAAGGGTCAGAGACCCGGGTAAGAATTTTTCAAGGGGCGGGTGGGTGGTGGAGGGAAGAATTTCAAAGATTTTTTTAAGGGTGGGTGGGTGGGGGCAGTGTTGTACACGGACATTGTCCCGCCGTTTTTTTCATGGACGCGGACAGTCTGGGACGGGATGTCCGGGACATGTCCGCAATAATGTCCCAACATGATGGACATGTCCGCCGGGTAAAACCAATCAAATTGCGGAATTATACGAATTTTATTGGTTGATGATTACGTGTTTAGTCGCCAAATGTCTAGGACAAATAAAATTCTGGGCGGACATGTCTCGGACGTCCCATCCCGGACTGTCCGCCATCCGTGTCTGTGTCCCATGACAACACTGGGTGGGGGAGGTGGTGGGTAAGAATTTTCTAGAATTTTTTCACTTGAATTTATAGTAATATTTTGGTGTGGTAAGTAAAGGACCTTTAAAAATTCAAGGGCGGGTCGCACTCGCAAAGTCGCCAGTTCGAGTCCAGTGGATGACAAAAACTGTGCTAGGATCACGAGTGTCAAGATCTACGATAAGGAACGCATCTCTTCCCATTTATGGACGAAGGTACTACAGCGATAAAAGAGTTGCATGGCATAGCCACAGAAGTTGTGTGATATTCAGAAAAGGAAAAAATCTGACAAGAAACGTCGTACACATAAGGACTATCCACTATAAAAGGAAAATCGAAAGGGCACCTGACGATACTACACCGACCAAGATGGAAAGTGGTTCCCGAGGTTGACGATAAATGGCCGAACTATAAAGCGACCTGGTGGATGTGTAGTCCTTAAAGCCACCTAAGATCCGGAAGGTACGGGGCACTGGCGTGAAAGGCCTGCTAGAAATCCCTGCAGGTAAACAGGTGATGGAGGGAGGTTTAGAGTAGTTAGGAATTCCCTAATAAAATGTGATATGATGTAATAGAAACTAAATAAAGTACGCCATCCAGCGTCCCCACAGAAGGGGTTTAAAAAAAAAATTCAAGGGCCCCCAATATTAAACTCGAGTGAAGCACCCCCCAAATAGTAACGCAGAACTGCGCCTTAGATGTAGTAGACTAGTGTTAGGAGCCCGTGCGTTGCCGCGGGCGAGAAGTTGTAATTGATTTTATCATAGTTTTTAATTGTTTTTTTATAATAGAATTTTGATCGCCATTTTAGTATATAGAATTCTAATAGTGTTTTAGTTTATATAGATCATATTTTATATAATTTTAGGATCTAAGCCTATTAGAACAAAGTTATATATATATAAAACCCCCACCAAAGCACAACATAATAAAAGCTAACCTTAACCCTAACCTTTAGGTCTCAAGATTATTATTAGACCTCATGATTGTTAGTTTAAAGTTACATATATCAATACCCCCTCCCAAAAGCTCAACATAATGAAAGCTGACCCTAACCCTAACCTTTAGGTCTCAAGATTATTAATTGGCTTCATGGTTGTTAGGATAAAGTTATATATATCAAAACCCATGGTTAGTGTTATTAATTTTTTATTTGGGTTCAAAATGAACCCGACCTTGGTTCAAATGACCACGGTATGGTTCAAATGAACCCGAAATTGGTTCAAATGAACCCGATTTGGTTCAAATGAATCCGATTTTGGTTCAAACGAACCCGATCTTTGGGTCCAAGAACCGATACTGGTTCAAATAAACCCGATCTTGTTTCAAATGAACCTGATTTTGGTTTAAATGACCCGATCATGGTTCATTTGAACCCGATCTTGGTTCAAATGAACCCGATCTTGGCCGATTTTGGTTCAAATAAACCCGATCTTGGTTCAAATAAGTCCGATCTTGGTTCAATTGAACCCGATCTTGGTTTATTTGAACGCGATCTTGGTTCAAGTGAACGCGATCTTGGTTCAAATGAACCCATCTTGGTTCATGAACCCGATCTTGGTTCATGAACGCGATCTTGGTTCCTGAACCCGATCTTGGTTCCTGAACCCGATCCTGGTTCATTTTAACCCGATCTCAGGTCAATTGAACCCGGTTTTGGTTCAAATGAACCCGATCCTGGTTCCTGAACCCGATTTGAACCCGATTTGAACCCGATTTTGGTTCAAATGAACCGATCCTGGTTACGAACCCGGTAAGTCGGAGTTTGAATTTTTGTGTAACCCACCCATTTTCATGGGAACACAAAAGCCGACCTCTATTTTTGGTCGGAGTTTGAAAAAAATACCGGGTCAGTGACCCGGGTAAGAATTTTTTCAAGGGGCGGGTGGGTGGGGGAGGTGGAGGGAAGAATTTTAAAGATTTTTTTAAGGGTGGGTGGGTGGGGGAGGTGGTGGGTAAGAATTTTCCAGAACTTTTTTACATCAATTTATGGAAATATTTTGGTGTGGTAAGTAAATTACCATTAAAAATTCAAGGGCCCCCAATATTAAACTCGAGTGAAGCACCCCCCAAATAGTGACGCAGAACTGCGCCTTAGATGTAGTAGATTCTTCCTTTATGTAGTTCTTTTATTAGTTTAGCTTGAATATTACGGATAATCATATGGAAGACGTTAACTATTTAATGATCAAATTAGACTCCGGTTTTTTTTTAGATGAATGCATTAAATCAAATCACGAGATAATTAAGCAAATATTAGTATGCATCATTTAATTATGTGTGGGAATATTATATGATTACATTTATCGTAAGAATTTGTTAATAGAATATTACTACATTTCATTATTAATAATGTATAACAACTATATCGGGAATAAAGTGGGAAGATTGTAATTATATAAATACATCCGATTGTTATATATGCTGTATATTTTTAAAGAATTGTGTTATGCTTATTATTTAAGTTTGATTTGATATATTTATTTGATGTTTCATAATAATCCGATAACTTTAATGATCATACTTTCATTAACTTCCAACTATCATTAAACCCGAAACCCTTCATAAAACAATAATCCCACAATAATTGGAATTGTATCTCGTTTATCACACCAAAAACCAAAAATTCCAGTCGGTTTAATATTAGGATTGAAAGATTGCAAAATTAAAATTTATGTTGTTTTGAACGATGTCTTTCGTTGCATCATTTGAATGCTTGGTTCTCGCCATGCTGAAAGCATCTAGAAGGTTCTTCCAATAGTATGTCAACATAAAATTTTTTGTAAGTAGCTCATATAAAAGCAAAAAAAAAAAAGCGCATCCGGTTTTTTATTAAATTAAAAATATTAGCAATAAAATTATGACCCAAAATCCGCCAATATGATAAAAAATTTTTAACTAAAAATTTATTAATTTCACATTATTTACAAGTGATAACAGTCTGTTAATTTCTTTAATATTCCATCAAATGATATCCATTAACTCGTGTTTATAATCATAAGTCCTAAGATGAGATCCTTTTATATCATCAGCTTTATATTCATTTATCTTGAATTGTTATATCTCGATTATGTGTTGTCTTCTTATGATGAGCTAGCATTTTTTTGTAATAGTTATTCTTTATTTGCTAGATTTTAATAGCGGTCATTTTCACTTTACTTATATTTAAATGTAAATATCTTTTATGCCCATCGGTTAAAATAACGAAATATTAAATACCTAAATTCATAAATAAAAGGTTTATTATATTCACAGACTACATTATCACGAATAAATTGCAAATATTCATGAAATTGAATGATTTTATCTTAAACGTTTTATAATCATTCTTTACTCTTAAAAATCTAAAATGAAAGTATGAATAATAAAAATATTCATAGTAAATTTTGATAATAAATATTCTTTATATTCGCGTTATAAATTAACGCAAATAAAATTAAATAGTAAACATTCGTGGACCTTATTTAAATTTATGGATGTTCTTTAGAACATGCATTAAATTATATAATAATTAATGTTCATGGATTTGAATAACTTTTTTAAATTCTTAGATTATTAAAATATTTTTTAGATTTACGCATTAACAGTGGTAACAGTGGTCGAATAGAGTAAATCGGGTAAATTTCATAACGCGATATGTCCACGATTAATGACGTCATTCGTGTCATTTTATCGGGTGTATATCAAAAACCAATATAGCTATCGGCAATGTTAACTTACTAATATCACATATCAGATATCAATGCTAAAAAATTATGATGTTTACACAATTTATTTTATTTCAACCAGTGTAAATTACTACGAATAAAAGTTTATTATGTTATTAAGAATAAAAATTGATGAAACTTGAACATAATGTTATGTTCAATAAAAATGCAAATATTAAACATTCATAACTTATTATCACGGGCTTAAACGATATAGGGTTAACTATACCGAAATCTGTCTCGATAGAACATCGCATTAATCAATATTTGCTTTGCACAAAAGTTCTTAATTCGAAGCTTCCTGATTACTAAAAGCTCTTAATGAAGTACAAAAGTTCCTTTATTTCAAATTTTTTTGTATGAAAAAAAGTTCTCTATATCTACTACTTTGCATTTCTTATTTATATTCTACATTCTATATAATTACATTGCATAACTATAAATTTAATGACGTTATTACTAATTTACATGACTTTAGTTAATTTTAGCTTATTAATTCTACGTATTGCTTTGTTTTAAAATTATTAAATATAATAAAATCTATTAAAAATTTTTTAATCTTTATTATAGCATAATTTTTTAACAAAAATTACTTAATTTTTTAATTCTAATTCATCAGCAGACAAACTATTTTTCTTCACTATTTCAAGTAAATCTTCATTATTATCTACTTCACTTTTCTCTTTATCCGAACTATAAAATAAATCATCTTCTGTTCCATCTACTTCATTAGAAATACCACATTTTTTAAATGATTTAGTAATCATCTCGGCAGAAACATCATCCCATGCTTCTAAAATCTATTGACAAATCAAACTATATAATGATCTTTTTAAATTTCCTTGTATAGTCAACTGAAATTCACTATTACTTATCCATAAACGCTACTTTTTTTAATTTATCTTTAAATGGTTTATTAATGCTTACATCCAAAGTTTGTACGATTGATATTAAACCCGGGAATAATATTTTATGGATGTTATTAACAACACATTTATGGTTTACCATATCTGTTTTGTGTTCTTTAAATGAATCCATAACAAGCAAAGACAAAGGCTTGTTTATATTTGATACCCCTGATCAACTAGATCAATCTATTCACACATTAAATTTTTGTCCATCTATGCATTTTCATGCATACGTACAATAATTCTATGAGGAAGATCACGAGAAATTCATATACCCTTAAAAATTACCATAGGTGTAGTTTTCCACTACTTGCCATAATTGCTAAAACAGGTAAACCAGTTTTTTTCATTTCTAGTTGTCCTAATTTGAACAGTTTTAGCACCCTTTTGATTAATCGTATAAGCACCTGCCATATCAAATATACTAGTGTTTCATCCATATTTAAATTTGAGAAAGATAACGTAACCGAGATTGAATTACAAATTTATGAAATTCAATAATTTTGTCAGTAAGATCTTCAGGTAACTTCTGACTAATTTTAGTATGATGACGAAGAAAAAGATGTGCCGCTTTAAAAACTGGTAAAACCAAGACTTGGAAGCATGAAATCGTTGAGAAGCACCTGGATATTTATCAGCACAGGTTGTTAATAGGATTTTGAATATTTGTATTTTAATAGAACCTACCGTTACTGCAATTCCCATTTGGCGAAGTTCATTTAACCATATAACAAGTTTTTCTTCGGCAACTGGGTAAAACGAAACTCTTCCAGCACCAACTTGATGTAGTATTAGTGTATTTTTCTTCATTATTTTTCTAACCTGATACCATAGACTAATTAATATCAAAGCAACGCGATGCAGCTAGAACACTTTTTTTTTGCTTCTTAAATAACAGCAAGTTTTTCAGATGCTTTATATGAAGTTCTTTGAACACGACTTCTAACTTTAACCGCTTTATTGCCAATATCAGTATTCATTTTTTTTTTTGTTCTTTGGTTTTTTGTAACTAAACTACCGGTATTCAAAGTAAAAAAAAACTTGTTTAGAAAAATAAAAGGCGCGTATAAAATATAGTGTAACGCTAATAAGCATATGAATGGTCGATTATTAATCATGAGTAGAGTTTTTTATAACGGATGGCTCTGAACAATAAATGGCAACATACAATAGTATGTAGGACACTCGAAATTAAAGTAAAAATGTTCTTGTACTTCACAACTTATGGGTACTTATATTACTTCTATAACGGATTGAAATTTTTTAAAAATATACAAGTATAGTAATTTATATTTTATTAATAAAGTTGAATTTTGCATTCGTTCTTTATAACTCCAAATTTCATGTTAAAAACTAATATCATTACTCAAAAAAAAAAATTATGATCGATTGTACTATACTGCAAGTTGGTTGTTGATATATAAAATCAAGTATTATAAAGTCACCGAATTTGAGCAACCCTCTAAAAATTTGGCTAAAATGGGTGGCTTAAGGGGTTGCTTGTATTCGGAATTTTACAGTATCTCAATAAATAAATTTATAAGAAATAACTAATTTGAACAAGTAAAATTTATTTCAATAATTATTTCTGCGTTTTTATTAGACACAAAAATTAAGAAACCTGCAGATTTGTGATCCTATCCCGCGCGGGATAGATAACACATGCGTGATCCGCGCGTGACGCGCTGGATTTTTGGAGAAACCGCGATTTGCCCATCTCTATATGTAGAAATTTCTATAAATATAGAAAATAAAATTTAATAAAAATAATTATAAATAATATTTTTTAAGTGTTATAGAAAATTAAATACCTCTAAAAGAACACCGAATCTTGCAATATTTAGTAACTCCCATCTTTCTGAATATGATGTAGAAATCTTAAAGCAAAATACTTAATAAATTCTATAGGTCTTCATGCGGATAATGTCAGTCAAGTATACCGAAATCAAATATTCTAAAATGTAAAAATTAAATTTATTAGTATAGATTTTATAATCAATGAAATTATAAATATATGCTTACTATAACTATTGATTTAAATTTCTTTGAATTCGGTTGGCCCATATGACTGTTCGTATAGAACTGTTGCATCCCTATCCTGATATAAAACAACATCGCTATTAGGGATGGGTACGGTTACAATTATAGCGTTTGTTACCGGCTATAGCTGTAGCCGATTCTAGTCGGTCAGAGGGCTTAGCTGACCGACTAAATTGTGTTTGGGTGGGTGGTTCAATCAGGAGCCAGAGGCGGCAATTCCCCTGAAATTAGCAATAAAATTGCGCAGGGGTTGCCGAACAGACCAGGTTGAAACTAGACAAGCGTTGTTACTTGTGAGTATCAGCCGGTGGTTTTTGATTTTTGTGGAGAGGTGGGTGGGGCGAGTGTATTTATGTGATTTTTAGCCGATGCTTGGTGTAACGCCACGTGATCGTCATGCACACCTGTTTTCGAATAGATCGACACGGATCAGTCCGATAAACGGAAGATCCCGTAAAGACTATAACAAAAATTGGCCTAAACTAATCTGTAATCTCAATTAGAATCGGAAGAATTGTTTCAACTTTAATTAAAGGATCAAAGAACCTTTACATAGTAAAATAATTGATCGACTATAGTCGGCTATTAACTGGTATGACCGACCGCACTTAGCCGGCCATATGCCAATAGTCGATAATAACCGACCGAAACCGACCGAACCCATCCCTAATCGCTATTACTTGTGTGCCCAACTTGCGAATGATCACTATGTGCTTCGTTTGGATTTTCACCACTGTAATCGAAAAAAAAAAAATCAAAATTGGCATTAATTAAAGAGAAAATTATATACTATACTTACAATGCGTTTCCAGAAATTATTTTTCCGAAAAACATTAGAAACAGATCAAGTATTCTGTATACTGTTTGTGTGGACCAAGTTTTTTTCATTTTCTTTTATCTGCAATCCACCAAAATAATAATAAAATAAGAAATGTCTACAGATTTCTCGAGTCCAACCCAAAGGCGAAGTGTAAAAGAAAAAATGTCCAAAGAAAATGCTCTGAACATTAATAATGATCTTTGTATCGGTGGCTGGATAAAAATACCAGACAACACACCCACCAATACAAAATTTTTTCTTTAAAAGAATTTTAAAAAAATTCATCCAGTGTTTCTTTTTACGATTTACATTTGATGTATATAACGATAAGGAATTTCTTATAAGTAAATCTGTACACATAATGCTTTTCAGATTTAACGTTAATGTATTTGATTAACTGGATAATTCTAATGATGAAATTATACATTATGTTCGTTTGAAGCTTGCTTGATCTCAAATTTTGTTTCACTGAAAAAACAAATTTGTTTAAAAAAAATCTTAAGTTTCTGCACAAAAAAAACGTTACAAATGTTTTGATAAACTTCATGAATGTTGATAGGTTCTTGTTAATATTTTATTAAGGGTATAAGTCAAAACATTGTCACATTTGATTATACTGGTCTTGCGTAGCACCACGTGTCCAACTTCTTCAATTCGGTGGTTATCTAATGGGAATTACAAAATTAAAACCAGAGAATCTTATTTTTCCGATTTATAATTAAGCATAGTATAAACGTTATTTAAAAAATCCTAATTATTTTCAAAATACGCCACTTATTTGTTAATTTTGAAACCCCTAATGGTAGTATCTCAAAACAATCTTATTTTTGGATGAATTTGGAAATTTATATGGAAACTGGTCATTGCCACAACCTTTTAAATGATCATATATATAAAAGTACTTATGTTTTTCTTGCAAATAATTCAATTGTGGCGGTGGAAAGTCAACTTGTAGCGTGTGATACTTGATGATTCTTATAAATTTATAGACCAAGGTAAAAATAGTGTTGGACTTATTTATTATATTAAGATGCGATTCATATATAATCTGATTTTAAAAATTTTTTAATCCTAATTTCTATAATCTCCGTTCAGTAAATATAACGTAAATAGATGTACTCAAAATAAATCGCAAATGGGTGTTATTTTGAGTTTATACAATTATTTCAAAATGAAGGATTGCTAAAACCGTGTCAGTATTATAATTTCAATTATTTATTTAAAATTATCGTTGGTACAATATTAAAATTAGGGTAATAGAGGTAAAAAAAATTTCCTCATCGACATTCTCTATTAGTATATTATTTGATAGCTAATTTTTTTTTCTTCGCATGATCATTAATTTATTTTTTATCATCGTATGATTATCAGCATCTCAAATTGTGAAATTAAATCGAACTTCATCGTTCCACTGTAAAAACTAATAAATCTGCATCAGTTATCCAGTAACAAATTAATAAAATTTGTTATTCTATTAGAAGAGAAACATTGTCATAACAGATATTTAAGATTAATTTTTTTTTAATTTTTTAAAAAATATTTTAAGTCATATATGTTTATAGTTATGTGTAAAAAATTTGTTAACTATAAAAATTCATCATAATGTAGATTTTAAAATTAATATAGTCACCCAACTTTTAAACCTACAAAAATGACTTTGAAATGATTTGTGAAAGATTCTCTTTCGGAATCAGGATAGTATCAACCAAAAGTTTATCATCTTTAATGATCTTTATAAAAGCGTTAACCACTTCATTAAAAGGAATGATCTAGATTTCTCAGATTTTACAACTGGGTTTTGATAATATTTTGCGTCAGATGCGTATCTAATTATCATTAAATTTATACATTATTAAGATTGATAATTAGTAGATAACAAATAAATCCAGTAAATAGAGAAACTAAATGATCTTTAATTTACCCACAAATCCAGGAGCGACAGCATTTACACGAATTTTATCAGTATTATTTAGATCACGTAGTGATTGTGTAAAGCCAATGACCTAGAAAATTATAAAAAAATAAAATTAACATAATTTGATTGTAAAATTGCACTTTGAATAGATTCTAAACATACTCCATATTTAGAGGTACAAGATACTGGGAATAGTTTCAATGGGTAAAATCCAACAAGCGAAACTATAAGTAAATAAATTGCTTTGCAAATATGGTTTTTTTTTTTTTTTTTGATTTCTAATATTGTTGTTTACAAACCTGTATTTATAATAACACCACCACCACGTTTTTTTCAAAAATTCTATTCCCAATTGTGAGCCTTTAATTACAGCATTTAAATTAACATCGATAATCTTTATCCAACTATCTATTATCTTAAATACATTAGTCAAGATTCATATGAGAATGGTCGCTCAACAAAATGTATAATTATTAATCTATTTAACCTGTTTGGTCATAAAATTCATCAATTTGTCCAATCCCAGCGTTATTGATACAATCTTTTAGAAAAAAAAAACTATTAATTAATTTTCATTAATTTAATTTCAAAAATGTATTTACATCAACACCACCAAATGTATTTTGTGCAGTATCAATTAATTGATGTAGAAGATCGAAATTTGTTGTATCACAAAAGACAAAGATCGCATTGGTTTTATTGCTAGATCATGTGTAATATGAAAATTATATATTATAATTATTATTATTATTTGAATGTATTTAAGCAAAAAGATTTCGAAACTAAATACTTTTGATGCAATTTAGTTATGAGCACTTGGCCTGATTTTTTGTCAATGTCACCAATAACTACTTGAACACAATATTATTTAAAAACTTTTTTTTTAAAAAAAGAAAAGAAATCAAATGAAATGATGAATTGACAATAACATTTATCTTTTTAACAAACCCTTCTAGAACGAGCCGTCGAGCTAAAGCAGCGCCAATACCATTCGCGCCACCAGTTAGAATTACTACTTTATCTTTAATTTGCATTATTGTTTTTTTTTTTTTTTTGAAGGATATGGCAGAAAATTTTATTGTTAATGTTAACCTTAGATAAAGATATAGTATGTACCTAATACGTAAAGATTCTTCCTTTATGTAGTTCTTTTATTAGTTTAGCTTGGATATTACGGATAGTCATGTGGAAGACGTTAACTATTTAATGATCAAATTAGACTCCTTTTTAGATCAACGATGAATGCATTAAATCAAATCACGAGATAATTAAGCAATAAATAGCGATAAGGTGTTGGGCGAATTTTTATAAGTATGCATCATAATATGATTACATTTATCGTAACTAGGAAATCAGAATCTGATATGGGTCCGAAGCAATATTAATACATAATTTTTAATTAATAGCCGTTTAATACGAATATGAAAAATAATCACATGTGTAATACATAAACGGTGTATTAATAATCAATTGTTACACTGACTGCAGATCATCACGGGAACCGTCAATCCTCAAAGTTTATTGGCCAGATCTGACTAACATTGCATAGACGTGCATTCAAGTTTACTCGTACAGTTGTGTCCTCGCTACGCTTCGGACAATAATTTGTTAATAGAATATTACTACATTTCATTATTAACAACTATATCGGGTATAAAGTGGGAAGATTGTAATTATATAAATACATCCGATTGTTTAATAAAGTGAGAGGATATCTAGAATGAAAGCTAGAATGATAGCAAGAAGAATAACGAGTAGATAATTAGAATGCATGGTTGATGATTCATAATAATCCGATAACTTTAATGATCATACTTTCATTAACTTCCAACTATCATTAAACCCGAAGCCCTTCATAAAACAATCATCCCGCAATAATTGGAATAGTATCTTGTTTATCACACCAAAAACCAAAAATTCCATCGGTTTAATATTAGGATTGAAAGATTGCCAAATTAAAATTTATGTTGTTTTGAACGATGTCTTTCGTTGCATCATTTGAATGCTTGGATTTTGCCATACTGAAAGCATCTAGAAGGTTCTTCCAATAGTATGTCAACATAAAATTTGTTTGTAAGTATAGCTCATAAAAGCAAAAAAAAAAAAAGCGCATCCGGTTTTTATTTAAAAAATTTCAAAATTTTTTTAAATTAAAAATATAGAAATAAAATTATAACCCGAAATCCGCCAATATGATAAAAAATTTTTAACGAAAAATTTATTAATTTCATATTATTTAAAATGATAACACAGTCTGTTAATTTCTTTAATATTCCATCAAATGATATCCATTAACTCGTGTTCATAATCATAAGTCCTAAGATGAGATCCTTTTATATCATCAGCTTTTTATTCATTTATCTTGAATTATTATATCTCGATTATAATGTTGTCTTCTTATGATGAGCTAACATGTTTTTTTTTGTAATCGTAATTCTTTATTTGCTAGATTTTAATAGTGGACATTTTCACTTTACTTAGATTTTTAAATGTAAATATCTTTATGCCCATCGGTTAAAAATAACGAAATATTAAATATCTAAATTCACAGACTACACTATCATCAATAAACTGCAAATATTCATGAAATTGAATGACTTCATCTTAAACGTTTTATAATCATTCTTTACTCTTAAAAATCTAAAATGAAAGTATGAATAATAAAAATGTTCATAGTAAATTTTGATGAACCGAATATTTTATTTAATACTTAATATAATAAATATTCTTTATATTCGCGTTATAAATTAACGCGAATAAAATTAAATAGTAAACATTCGTGGACCTTATTTAAATTTATGAATGTTCTTTAGAACATGCATTAAATTATGAAATAATTAATGTTCATGGATTTGAATAACTTTTTTAAATTCTTAGATTATTAAAATATTTTTTAGATTTACGCATTAACAGTGGTAACAGAGTAAATCGGGTAAATTTCATAGCGCGATATGTCCACGATTAATGACGTGACGTCATTCGTGTCGTGTCATTTTATCGGGTGTATATCAAAAACCAATATAGCTATCGGCAAACTGAACTGATAGCAATGTTAACTTACTAATATCACATATCAGATATCAATGCTAAAAAATTATGATGTTTACACAATTTATTTTATTTCAACCAGTGTAAATTACTGCGAATAAAAGTTTATGTTATTAAGAATAAAAATTGATGAAACTTGAACATAATGTTATGTTCAATAAAAATGCAAATATTAAACATTCATAACTTATTATCACGGGCTTAAACGATATAGGGTTAACTATACCGAAATCTGTCTCGATAGAACACTCACATTAATCAATATTTGCTTTGCACAAAAGTTCTTAATTCGAAACTTCCTGATTACTAAAGCTCTTAATGCAGTACAAAAATTCCTTTATTTCAAATTTTTTTGTATGAAAAAAAATCTCTATAGCTACTAATTTGCATTTCTTATTTATATTCTACATTCTATATGATTACATTGCATAACTATAAATTTAATAATGACGTTATTACTAATTTACATGACTTCACTGTCGCATAGTTAATTTTAGCTTATTAATTCGGGTTTGGGTCAAAATCCCGACAAACAAAATCCCGATAGGTCATAATCCCGACAAAAAAATCCCGACAATCAAAAATCCCGACAATCAAAAAAAGTTTTCCTTGAGCAACTTTACTATAAAATCAACTAAACCAAACCCTAGCTCAGGCGCTCACCCTAACCCTAACCTAGGCATTCACCTAACCCTAACCCTAATTTAAATAAATTTAATGATTTTTTTGTTGTCGGGATTGTCAGGATTTTTATTGTCGGGATTTTTTTGTCGGGATTATGACCTGTCGGGATTCTGTTTGTCGTGATTTTGACCAGCTCCCATTAATTCTACATATTGATTTGTTTTAAAATTACTAAAGAGTAAATTATTTGTCACATAAGTGACAACGGCTTATGTATCACCGAACCAATCAGATTTCAGGATCTCGTGTAACGTAACACGATCAGAAAATTCAAAACAAACGTTCGTTTTCTCAAAAAAACAACAAAAATCGCTTATTACTCAAAATCTGCATAGGAAACCACCTTCCGTGCTCTAACAAAAAGTTTTCCTTGAGCGATTTTACTATATACCCCAACCCTGACCCTAAACCTAGGTGCTCAGCCTAACCCTAAACTAACAAAAGCTAAACTTTATCAATACAGAGATGATCTACAGGTGACATATCACATGCGCCGCATATAATTAATCCTTGCTAAATATAATAAAATTTATTAAAAATTTTATTAATCGTTATTATAGTATAATTTGTTAACAAAAATTACTTAATTTTCTAATTCTAATTCATCAGCAGACAAACTATTTTTCTTCACTATTTCAAGTAAATCTTCATTATTATCTACTTCACTTTTCTCTTTATTATAAAATAAATCATCTTCGGTTCCATCTTAATCATTAGAAATACCACATTTTTTAAATGATTTAGTAATCATCTCTGCAGAAATATCATCCCATGCTTCTAAAATCTATTGACAAATCAAACTATATAATGGTCTTTTTAAATTTCCTTGTATAGTCAACTGAAATTCACTATTACTTATCCATAAACGCTACTTTTTTTAATTTATCTTTAAATGGTTTATTAATGCTTACATCCAAAGTTTGTACGATTGATATTAAACCCGGGAATAGTAATTTTATGGATATTATTAACAACACATTTATGGTTTACCATATCTGTTTTGTGTTCTTTAAATGAATCCATAACAAGCAAAGACAAAGGCTTGTTTATATTTGATACTCCTGATCGCTTTCCAAACTAGATCAATCTATTCACACATTAAATTTTTGTCCATCTAGGCATTTCATGCATACGTACAATAATTCTATGAGGAAGATCACGAGAAATTCATATACCCTTAAAAATTACCATAGGTGGTAGTTTTCCACTACTTGCCATAATTGCTAAAATTTTTCATTTCTAGTTGTCCTAATTTGAACAGTTTTAGCACCTTTTTGATTAATCGTATAAGCACCTGCCATATCAAATATACTAATGTTTCATCCATATTTACAATTTGAGAAAGATCGTACTGATAACGTAACCGAGATTGAAATTACAAATTTATGAAATTCAATAATTTTGTCAGTAAGACTAATTTTAGTATGATGACGAAGAAAAAGATGATGTCACTTTAAAAACCGGTAAAACCAAGACTTGGAAACATGAAACCGTTGAGAAACACTGGATATTTATCAGCACGGGTTGTTAATAGGATTGTGAATATTTGCATTTTAATAGAACCTACATTTACTGCAATTCTCATTTGGCGAAGTTCATTTAACCATCTAACAAGTTCTTTTTCGGCAGCTGGGGTAAACGAAGGGGATCAAATCTCCAGACTGGGGATCAAATCTCCAATCGGGAGATCGAGTCTCCAATCGGGAGATCGAATCTCCCATACGAATATAAAATATATAAGGGTGTAGTTTCAGCTCAGGCGGAAGGAGACAGTAGTCAAGTAGTTGAACGATTGTATATAGTATTTGGTATTGTTGTGATATTCCGATGTATTGATTTATTTTAATAAAGATAAACCTTATAATCCGAAACTATGTGTGTTAGTTTATTGTTTTAAACCTTTACTTTTGTTCACGATCAAACTAAACCGGCACAATTTCATCAAGCTCTCCCAACCGATCGTAACAACGGCACGCGTCACGGGTAAACCGACACTAATAATAAGGGACCGAAGAACCAGCCGGTCAGGTGATGTTACACAGGGCCACCTATCGATCACGTGGTGTTACACCAAGCATCGGCTAAAAATCACATAAATACAATCGCCACAGACTCTCTCTCACTCTCCACTCACAAGCAACAACAATAACATCAAAATTCGCCCAACCCACCTCTCCACAAAAATCAGAAACCACCGGCTGATACACGCCAACCTGGCAGCCCCTGCGCGATTTTATTACTAATTTCAGGGGAATTGCTGCTTCTGGCTCCTGATTGAGCCACCCACAGGCGCGCAAAATGTTTTTCGATCAGCTACAATTTAGTCGGTTAGCTAAGCCTCTCTGACCGACTAGAATCGGCTACGGCTATAGCTGGTCACAAACGGCTATAACCGTAACCGTACCCATCCCTAGTTACGAAAGTGGAACATATATCCACCTTGCAAACCATTTAAAGAATTTTCAAAGGAAGATGCTAAAGAATTATTCGATGTAATATCTGACAACACAAACATCGAGTTTGATCACCCTGAAAATATAAAAGATTATATTCAGCACCTTCTTAGTGGAGATATTGAAGATGCATAGTCTAAAGTCGAAAAATCGGTTGATAATTTAGACCCATTATTATTATGGACTCGAAAAATCTGTAGACATTTCTTACATTATTATTATTTTGGCGGATTGCAGATAGAAGGAAATGAAAAAACTTGGTCCACACAAACAGTATATAGAATACTTGATCTTTTTCTAATGTTTTTCAGAAAAATAATTTCTGGAATCGCATTGTAAGTATTGTATATAATTTTCTCTTTAATTAATACCAATTTTAATATTTTTTTTTCGATTACAGTGGTGAAAATCCAAACGAAGCACATAGTGATCGTTCACAAGTTGGACACACTAGTAATAGCGATGCTGTTAACAGTCATATGGGCCAACCGAATTTTCACTTCCACATCAATTAAATGATTTTGTTAAATTAGCACAAAATGGTGTAGGTGATCTTAATTATCACTTTACGCAAAATAATAATTGTTCAATAACTACGCCAAAGAAATTTAAATCAATAGGAATTCACGGTTATAGTAAGCATACATTTATAGATTTCATTGATTATAAAATCTATACTAATAAATTTAATTTTTACATTTTTAGAATATTTGATTTCGGTATACTTGACAGATATTATCCACATGAAGACCTATAGAATTTATGAAGTTTTTGCTTTAAGATTCCTACATCATATTCAGAAAGATGGGAGTTATTTAAATATTGCAAGATTCGGTGTTCTTTTAAAGTTATTTAATTTTTTATACCATTTAAAAAATATTATTTATAATTTTTATTAAATTTTATTTTCTATATTTATAGAAATTGTTGACCCTGCGCCATTTGCGTTTTTTTTAAAAAAAAAAAAATTGTTGACCCAAAGGCGAAGTGTAAAAGAAGAAATGTCCAAAGAAAATGCTCTGAAAATTAATGATGATCTTTGTATCGGTGACTGGATAAAAATACCAGACAACACACCCACCAATACAAAATTTTTTCTTTAAAAGAATTTTAAAAAAACTCATCCAGAGTTTCTTTTTACGATTTACATTTGATGTATAATGGCATATGATGTGTAATATTATTAATTGTGTTAGATATAACGATAAGGAATTTCTTAGAAGTAATCATTGTACAGTACATGTAATGCTTTTCGGATTTAACGTTATGTATTTGATTAACTGGATAATCCTAATGGAAATTATATATTATGTTCGTTTGAAGCTTGCTTGATCTCAAATTTCGTTTCGCTGAAATAACAAATTTGTTCAAAAAAAATCTTAAGTCTCTGTGCGAAAAAAAAGAAAAAGAAATTAAATTTCTGCACAAAAAAAAAAATGTTACAAATGTTTTGATAAACTTCATGAATGTTGATAGGTTCTTGTTAATATTTTATTAAGGGTATAAGTCAAAACATTGTCACATTTGACTGTACTGGTCGTGCGTAGCGTCACGTGTCCAACATCTTCAATTCGGTAGTTATCTAATGGGGGATCAGAGAATATTATTTTTCCGATTTATAATTAAACATAGTATAAACGCTATTTAAAAATCCTACTTATTTTCAAAATATGCCATTTATTTGTTAATTTTGAAACCCCCAATGGTAGAATCTCAAAACAATGGATGAATTGGAAATTCATATGGAAACTGGTCATTGCCACAACCTTTTAAATGATCCTATGTATAAAAGTACTTATGTTTTTCTTGCAAATACAATTCAATTGTGACGATGGAAAGTCAAAATAATTCACCTTGTAGCGTGTGATACAGTACTTGATGATTCTTCTAAATTTATAGACCAAGGTAAAAATAATTTTGGACTTATTTATTATATTAAGATGCGATTCATATAAAATCTGATTTTTAAAATTTTTTAATCCTAATTTCTATAATCTCCGTTCAGTAAATATAATAAATTCAATGACTAAACATAATGAATACCGTAAATTGCGAAACACAAAATCTATATTAATCAAATGCGGACGATGTATGTCTGTTACTGCACTTTAACGTAACCACATGCTCCCAAGATTTTCGTCTATAGGTTACGAATATTGATGGGAGAACTGACAGTACTCATAATAAGTTCAAAGAAAAATTGATCATTTTATTTTAAAATAACGTACATAAACGTACTCAAAAATCGCAGATGGGTGTTATTTTGAGTTTATACAATTATTTTGAAATGAAGGATTGATAGAACCTTGCCAGTATTATAATTTCAATTATTTATTTAAAATTATCGTTGGTACAATAATAAAATTAGGGTACTAGAGGTAAAATTTCCTCATCGACATTCTCTATTTGATAGCTAATTTTTTTTTTTTTTTTCGCATGATCATTAATTTATTTTTTATCATCGTATGATTATCAGCATCTCAAATTGTAAAATTAAATCGAACTTCATCGTTCCACTGTACAAAAAAAATTAACCTAATAAATCTGCATCAGTTATCCAGTAACAAATTAATAAAATTTGTTATCCGGCAAACTCATATGATCATGAAATTATTTCTTCTTGTTATTTTTTCATGTGTTATGACGTAAACATGGTTATTTAGATTAAAACTCAGCGAGCAACTCTACCAATCATGATCATAAATTGCCGGATAACACCAATATTGGGCAAATTGTCGAATACAGTAATTTGGCAAATGATTGGCTACACGTGCCGCAGAGCGGCACGTGATCATTTGCCAAATTACCGTTATTCTACAATTTTTGCCCAATATTGTATACTTATTCGTCATAACAGATATTTAAGATTAATTTTTTTTTTTAATTTTTTAAAAAATACTTCAAGTCATATATGTTTATAGCAATAAAAAAATCGATTTTATGTGTAAAAATTTTGGTTACTTATAAAAATTCATCATAATGTAGATTTTAAAATTAATATAGCCACCCAATTTTTAAACCTACAAAAATGACTTTGAAATGATTTGTGAAAGATTCTCTTTCGGAATCAGGATAGTATCACCCACAAGTTTATCATCTTTAATGATCTTTATAAAAGCGTTAACCACTTCATCAAAAGGAATTGATCTAGATTTCTCACATTTTACAACTGGGGTTTTGATAATATTTTGCGTCAGATGCGTATCTAATTATCATTAAATTTATACATTATTAAGATCGATAATTAGCAGATAACAAATAAATCCAGTAAATAGAGAAACTAAATAATGATCTTTATTTTACCCACAAATCCAGGAGCGACAGCATTTACGCGAATTTTATCAGTATTATTTAGATCACGTAGTGATTGTGTAAAACCAATGACCTAGAAAATAAAAAAAATAAAATAAAATTAACATAATTTGATTGTAAAATTGCACTTTGAATAGATTCTAAACATACCCCATATTTAGAGGTACAATATACTGGGAATAGTTTCAATGGGTAAAACCCAACAAGCGAAGCTATAAGTAAATAAATTGCTTTGTAAATATGGGGGTTTTTTTTTTGATGTCTAATATTGTTGTTTACAAACCTGTATTTATAATAACACCACCACCACGTTTTTTCAAAAATTCTATTCCCAATTGTGAGCCTTTAATTACAGCATTTAAATTAACATCGATAATCTTTATCCAACTATCTATTATCTTAAATACATTAGTCAAGGTTCATATGAGAATGGTCGCTCAACAAAATGTATAATTATTAATCTACTTAACCTGTTTGGTCATAAAATTCATCAATTTGTCCAATCCCAGCGTTATTGCATACAATCTTTTAGAAAAAAAAACTATTAATTAATTTTCATTAATTTAATTTCAAAAAATGTATTTACATCAACACCACCAAATGTATTTTGTGCAGTATCAAATAATTGATGTAGAAGATCGAAATTTGTTGTATCACAAAAGACAAAGATCGCATTGGTTTTATTGCTAGATCATGTGTAATATGAAAAATTATATATTACTATTATTATTTGGATGTATTGAAGCAAAAAGATTTCGAAATTAAATACTTTTGATTCAATTCAGTTATGAGCACTTGGCCTGATTTTTTGTCAATGTCACCAATAACTACTTGAGCACTAAATTATTTAAAAACTTTTTTTTAAAAAAAAAAAGAAATCAAATGAAACGATGAATTGACAATAACATTTATCTTTTTAACAAACCCTTCTAGAACGAGCCGTCGAGCTAAAGCAGCACCAATACCATTCGCACCACCAGTTAGAATTACGACTTTATCTTTAATTTGCATTATGGGGGGGGTTTTTTTGAAGGATACGGCAGATTTGAGAATTATGTGAAAATGAGAATGTTATTGTTAATGTTAACCTTAGATAAAGGTATTGCCATGCATAAATTTAATACCTAATCGTGAAGATTCTTCCTTTATGTAGTTCTTTTATTAGTTTAGCTTGAATATTATGGATAGACGTTAACTATTTTAATGATCAAATTAGACTCCTTTTTAGATCAACGATGAATGCATTAAATCAAATCACGAGATAATTAAGCAATAAATAGCGATAAGGTGTTGGGCGAATTTTTATTAGTATGCATCATAATTGTGTGTGGGAATATTATATGATTACATTTTCGTAATAATTTGTTAATAGAATATTACTACATTTCATTATCAATACATTATGTATTACAACTATATTGGGTATAAAGTGGAATTATATACATCCGATTGTTTAATAAAGTGGGAGGATAGCTAGAATGAAAGCTAGAATGATAGCAAGAAGAATAACGAGTAGTTAATTAGAACGCATGGTTGATGATTCATAATAATCCGATAACTTTAATGATCATACTTTCATTAACTTCCAACTATCATCAGTGATGGTAAATGACCTGGTCATTTGCCTTTTTTTCAAATGACCTAGGTCATTTCAGACTAAAATTCATAATAAAATTGAGGTCATTTGAGGTCATTTGAGGTCATTTGAAGGTCATTTGAAGGTCATTTACCATCACTGACTATCATTAAACCCGAAACCCTTCATAAAACAATCATCCCGCAATAATTGGAATTGTATCACCTAAAACCAAAAATTCCAGTCGGTTTAATATTAGGATTGAAAGATTGCCAAATTAAAATTTATGTTGTTTTGAACGATGTCTTTCATTGCATCATTTGAATGCTTGGATTTTCGCCATGCTGAAAGCATCTAGAAGGTTCTTCCAATAGTATGTCAACATAAAATTTGTTTGTAAGTATCATAGCTCATAAAAGCAAAAAAAATAAAAAAATAAAAAAGCGCATCCGGTTTTTGATTTAAAAATTTCAAAATTTTTTTAAATTAAATTATGACCCGAAATCCGCTAATATGATAAAAATTTTTAACTAACTAAAAATTTATTAATTTCATATTATTTACAAGTGATAGCAGTCTGTTAATTTCTTAATTCCATCAAATGATATCCATTAACTCGTGTTCATAATCATAAGTCCTAAGATGAGATCCTTTTATATCATCAGCTTTTTATGTATTTATCTTGAATTATTATATCTCGATTATATGTTGTCTTCTTATGATGAGCCAGCATTTTTTGTAATCGTAATTCTTTATTTGCTAGATTTTAATAGCGGACATTTTCACTTTACTTAAATTTAAATGTAAATATCTTTTATTCCCATATTCATGAAATTGAATGATTTTATCTTAAGCATTTTATAATCATTCTTTACTCTTAAAAATCTAAAATGAAAGTATGAATAATAAAAATGTCCATAGTAAATTTTGATAATAAATATTCTTTATATTCGCGTTATAAATTAACTCAAATAAAATTAAATAGTAAACATTCGTGGACCTTATTTAAATTTATGGATGTTCTTTAGAACATGTATTAAATTATGAAATAATTAATGTTCATGGATTTGAATAACTTTTTTAAATTCTTAGATTATTAAAATATTTTTTAGATTTACGCATTAACAGTGGTAACAGTAGTCGAAATAGAGTAAATCGGGTAAATTTCATAGCGCGATATGTCCACGATTAATGACGTGACGTCATTCGTGTCATTTTATCGGGTGTATATCAAAAACCAATATAGCTATCGGCAAACTGATAGCAATGTTAACTTACTAATATCACATATCAATGCTAAAAAATTATGATGTTTACACAATTTATTTATTTCGACCAGTGTAAATTACTGCGAATGTTAAGAATAAAAATTGATGAAACTTGAACATAATGTTATGTTCACGATCTAAAATAAAAATGCAAATATTAAACATTCATAACTTATTATCACGGGCTTAAGCGATATCTGATATAGGGTTAACTATACCTAAATCTGTCTTGATAGAACACTCGCATTTATCAATATTTGCTTTGCACAAAAGTTCTTAATTCGAAATTTCTTGAGTACTAAAAGCTCTTAATGCAGTACAAAAGTTCCTTTATTTCAAATTTTTTTGTATGAAAAAAAGTTCTCTATATCTACTACTTTGCATTTCTTATTCATATTCTACAGTACATTCTATATAATTACGTTGCATGACTATAAATTTAATAATGACATTATTACTAATTTACATGACTTCACTGTCGCATAGTTAATTTTAGCTTATTAATTCTACATATTGCTTTATACATATTCAGAATCTTTTAATTTTATTCTTTGCGAATAAAATGAAATTCTAATAGTTTAAATATTTAGATTTTGAATGTTCTTTACTTTAACCTCACAATATAGAACAAAACTAAATAGTAAATTTTCAATGTATATATTGACTTTGGTTAGGATGCAAAAATTGGTTCAAAACTTGGGTTATAAAGGTACAGTATCAAAAACTCGAATGTATGGCATTTTGCATGCGAACAACAATAATGTCATAATTCAAATTGACATACAGTCAACAAGTCGAAATGCGGACTATGAAAATTGGGTTGAGAGTTATATAATATAGATATCATAAACATCAACTATATAGAAATAGAAACATTCATTTGGGCGATACATTGTCATAATAGATAAATAAGACTAATTTTACTTTTTTTTTTAAAAAAAAAAATTTCAAGTCTTAAGTGTTTATAAAGTTTCATAGCAATAAAAAATCGATTTATATGTAAAAATTTTATTTGCCTATAGAAATTTATCATATAATGTAGATTTTAAAATTAATAATATATCCACTCCGACATTAAACTTACAAGAATGACTTTGAAATAATTTGTGAAGAATTCTTTTTCGGGATCATGATAGCATCGCCTACAAGTTTATCATCTAGAATGATCGTTATAAAAGCGTTAACCACTTCATCAATAGGAACATATCCAAGCATCTCAACTCCTTGTACAACTGCGGGCATTGAATTGATCGTATTTTTCAACATGGGTGTATCTAATTATTCATTAAATTTATTTTAAGGACGATAATTAATACTGTAGATAAACAGATAGATTCAATAAATAGTACAATAATTTTCTTTGACTTACCCACAAATCCAGGAGCGATAGCATTTACTCGAATTTTATCAGTATTATTTAAATCGCGTAGTGATTGTGTAAAACCAATGACCTAGAAATAATAAAAATATTATTAACTAAATAAAAGATCATTAATACCAACATAAATTGATTATAAAATTTGTATTTGAAAAGATCCTAAACATACTCCATATTTTGAGGTACTATATATTGGGAATAATTTCGATGGGTAAAATCCAGCAAGCGAAGCTATAAATAATATAATTGCTTTGTAAGTTTTTCTTTTTTGATATTTAGTATTGTTTTTACAAACCTGTATTTATAATAACACCACCGCCACGTTTTTTCAAAAATCCAATCCCCAATTGTGTACCTTTAATTACAGCATTTAAATTAACATCCATAATTTTTATCCAACTATCTATTATTTTAAAATACATTAATCAAGATTCATACAAGAACGTTCACTCAACAAAATAATTATAAATTTACTTAACCAGTTTGATCAAATAATTCAATTGGCGAAATTCCAGCGTTATTGCATACAATCTTTTAGAAAAAAAAATTATTAAATAATTATCAATTTAAATAAATAAATAATTAATAAATTAAATTATATTAAATTAAATTAATAAATAATTAACAAAAAATTATTTACATCAACACCACCAAATGTATTCTGTGCGGTATCGAACAATTGACGTAGATGATCGAAATTTGTTACATCGCAAAAGACAAAGATCGCATTAATTTTATTGCTAGATTGTCCAAGATGAAAATTGATATATTATTTGGATGTGTTGAAACAGCAAATTCCGAATTTAAATACTTTTGATTTAATTCAGTTACGAGTTCCTGGCCTGATTTTTTGTTAACGTCACCAATAACTACTTGAGCACTAAATTATTTAAAAATTTTTTTCTAAAAAAAAACGATATCAAATGAAACGATGAATTGACAATAAAATTTATCTTTTTTAACAAACCCTTCTAGAATAAGCCGTCGAGCTAAAGCAGCACCAATACCACTCGCGCCGCCAGTTATAATTACTACTTTATCTTTAATTTGCATTACGCACGTATGTTGTCGAGAAATACTGTAGATCTAAGCAATTTAAGCAGTAGAAAATTCCAACTTTAATATTTATGTAAAAAATGTTACACGAGGTCTTACAAATATGATTGGGCGTGGCCTTGTAAAAATTTATGCACAAAACATTAGAAATAATTTGATCTATACTAATCTTTTAGGCTGTTTGCAAGTAGCTTCTTCAATGTGATTTTATTAATGATCACAAAAATTCGGTGTGAAATGGGATCAGAATAACACAAATCTAAATCAGCAAATGTGATTGGCGCAGCAAGATAGCTAATCATTAATTTTAGTTTAATGAGAACATCTTTAGTTATAAAGCATGTAACGCTGTAGATTATGACTTTGTTTATTGTTTCTCAACGATATATAAACACAAAAAAAAAAAAAAAAACAAGTACAAAGACAAATGATCGATAAATCCACATTAAATGTTTACCTATTGAATCTTGTGTGTCCGTACGGATAAAGGCCAATAGTTTTTATCTGGATCATCCAGATTCGACCAAAACTGGGCAGCCTTTGCATCCAATGAATTAGAGATATTTTGATACCTTACCGGAATACATTTGTTTAATCGGTTGACCCGATTAAAAATCATGTCTTACAAAAGCCATCGACGGATGAATTCAATTATAACATATCACGTAAATTAATAAATATTATCCTGTTACGTAAATTATAGAATTCTCTAAAAAAAACCCCCCAGACATTTTACAAACTTCACAAATTCACTAAAACATTGAATTTTTTTTTTTTTTAAAAAAAAAAGAAATTGCGCAAATTTTATACTTTTCGTTAGTGTTGAACACATAGCAAATCACACCTGATTGGATATTTATGATGTTTACATTTTGATGTTTATCGGTGTATGTTATCATAATCGTCATACGAATAACAAATAGGTACTTTTTATAATATTAACTAAGCACCTTTTCCTTTGGGCCTTCTGTGATGATATCACACAAGAAATTTATTTAGTAAAGTGAAAAGGTTACAATATTAAATAAATTACATGTGTGATTCAATTTGTTTCATATGGTTGTTCTGGCCCACAAAGAACGGTGAAAAGTTGAGAGATCACCCAAGTGTGATTCCGTTCAATTATTTTAGAGAAACTTACATTTGTAAAATACTTGTATACTGATCTTATTTTTATTTTATTTTTTATTGTTCAGATCAAAGAAAATGATAATGTTCCGATTAAAAATGATATTAAAGAAAAAACATAAAAAAAAGTATAATAAATCAAACAAGTCAAATCCGGTACTGAAAGAACGAAAATATTGAATAGTACAGATAATTAATAACGTAGAATCAGATTAATTGAATAATTTTAATTCAATTAATAGAAATATTCCTCATGAAGAGACAGTAATGAAGTTACATTTGATAGCATGCCCTATTCGATTGACTTATCAGATCTCGATAGTCACCCACAACTCAAAAATAGCATATACAAAAAAATTTTACAGCTGATTAAGCGAATTGAAGATGATAATTAAACACATTTTCAAGAATTATAAATGCAAAAGAGACAGAAAATTTAAAGTTAATCGAAAAAGTATCGAAAATGTAATCAAAAAACAAGAGGTTGAAAACAAAAAGCTTTATGGGAAATTCAACAAATAAGCAAATTAGATTACGTTTAAGGGTGCATTGGAATATGTTCATCTAAAGTAAGGAAATTTTTATACTTATTCGTTTGTTATGATTCAACTTTAAATTTTTTACTTCTTTTATAGATTATTTCACGAAATTGTTTTCCAAATTTCGAAGAACCGGTCGATAAGGCGTTATTGCAACTCTCACAAGATAAAATTTACTTACAAAAAACATTCAATGATAATACCGGTCGATAAGGCGTTATTGCAACTCTCACAAGATAAAATTTACTTACAAAAAACATTCAATGATAATAATATCCGATATGAGATGTAAAGACATACGTAGGTGGGCTCAATCACTAAGCTTCTAAAATTTTTCATGGTTACGGATCAATTATGAGAAGTGCGCAAATTTGATCTCCCAATGAAGTTTTGTCATTGATGGTAATTTTTGAATACTATAAAATTCGTGGAGCTATTCTAACACGGAAGGTGTTTTGGAAAATTGTCTGTATAATTATACCATTAAGTGTAGTTATTAGACGAAACCTCGAGGTTTCGCGCTGACGAAATGCGAAACCTAATTTCGTCTTTTGTTTACTAAAATCTCAAATGACGAAATGACGAAACTGACGAAAGGTGACAAAACTGACGAAAGGTGACGAAACTGACGAAAGTTAATAATACTGACAAAAGGTGATAATACTGACGAAAGATGACGGAGCTGATGAAATGTGGCAAAGGGTAACAAAACTAATAAAAGATGAAGAAAACAGATTATTTAATAAACGAGTGTGCGCTGTTGGCTCTCTAATTTTATATTCATATAAGGTTAAAATTTAAAATATACAATTTATACTTAGATCAATTTTAATAAGAAATTTATAAGAAGCGATTTATCACTTAAATTAAAAAAAAAATCAAATAATATAACTTATTGGTTTATCCATTTATAAGTTTTGATATAATGTAGTCACTTATATAAACTTAATATTAATGTACTGTACATATCTGATATACGTTAATATTAGGGTTCTGCAAACCCGGCACATACCTATGCAAAAAGAGGGCATTTAAGGCACGGGCATAACTTGACTTTAAATTTTAGGGCACCGGCACGGGCCTTACCTAGGCACTGGCATGAGTATTGGTGCCGGTACTGTGCCAATAGTGTTAGGTATATTACATATTTATACGATCAATCAATTTTACGATATTTATTCAAATAATAGTTGCACGTTGTTACAACCGTGGGAGAGACTTGGCTAACGTGAGGTCGAATTAGCTCAGGGTTGTAAGCAAAAACAAGGTTTATTAGGTGAGAAAAGGTACGAAAGAATGTAATATTATGTACTTATAAAACGAACAATGGTATATGCGTATCACTATTTAAGGGTGATCGATCTAGGTCGATTATTATTAATAAACAATAAGAATTCGGAATTACACTAACTAGTTTTAACAATCACGTGTTTAATGAGGTAAATTTATATTTTATTATTTATTAACAATTGTTTAAGGCGAATGATGCAAGGATAATATAAGTTTTGATGGATATATATAGATGTACTAGGCTAGCAACGGGAAGAAATGTCCCTCTTTATTGATTTTAACAATTGTATTTATAGCTTTTTAAAATCTACTGGTTTGAGACCACCATCGTAATTTCTAGATCAATATCATGGTTTCGGACCACCAGCAGTGGTTTGAGACCTTTAAATTTACTAAGCCTTTTCTAAAAAAAAAAGAAAATCATACAAATATACATTAACTATTACGATCCAAATTAAGATGACAATGAGAATTTTCTTCGAATTTTTCCGTAACATATCCCCGGCTTAAAGAGTGAGCTCCTGTGAACCCAACAACCTCCGAGTTTCTTCGTCCCTCAATCTCCTAGCCTCCTTCAACAATACTTCTGAAAAATCTGGTTCCCATATTCGTTCTAAAATGGTAATGGAAATCTGCTGAACTTGTTGTATGTACCACGCTCCGCGGGTACTAAATATTAAGTAGACTCTTTTTGCGATCTTCCATACTAACCTTTCTTTGGATCTGGTAATTCGTTGATATAGTTTTTCCCTATCTTCTCCTCTCCAGCACCTTTCTGACATCAAATCCCCCATTTTATAGTACATCTCCAATACGTAAGCATTTGATTGAACTTGTGGATTCAGAGTTTCAATTTCCTTACACATATTATCTAATTTTTCTTCCCAGGTTCTACTGGCCGTTTCAAGGGGCATTATAGGATCTACATTACTATCTTGATCTAAGTCTTAGAGATATAAAGATATATTCTCATGTATTTGTTGAGCTTTGTTTATTCTATCACTCTTTCAACGATCTTCTCAAACACTTGTCCTTGGCTTTTAAGAACTACCCGTCTTCCTTTTATTTCTAATTCTTCGTCTGTATCTAACTTGTTGAGAAGGGTCGAAATCGAGCTTCCATTTATTTGTTTCGTCGTTTGTTTTTGGTTTTGTTTTTTTTTTTTTTTTATATTTTAATTTCCATTGTTCATAATTACATAATGTCCGTGCTCGTCACTTCTTTCTATATACTTTTTTAGTTGACTGCTGTGAACTATTGTCTTTATCACTTTTTCGTCATGACCTATGGTACCTAATTTATACGTCCCATTTTCATTACATCATAGATCCAGTACGGACCCGTCCATTTTTCTTCTAACTTTCCTCATAACTTTTGTCCTAGTCTAGCTTTATACCGCATAACTTTTGCCCCTATTTCGTAACTTTGCAATGGGTGTTGTTGATCATGATGCCATTTTTGAATTTGCTGCGCCTTCCTAATGTTTTCATGTGCTTGAATTCGGGCTTCGAACAGACCATCTATAATTTGAAAGGTTCGTTTCAAGAGCAGTGCATCATAACGTTCATCTGACGCTTCTTCTACTGGGTATGAGTCAACTATCAAGTTGATAGGTAAGGTGGCTTCCCTACTGTACACCAGGTAAAAGGGGTCGAATTTAGTAGTATTGTGTCGAGCGGTTCTACACGCCAACAAGGCCGGCTCCACATATTTGTCCCAATCCCCATGATACTGACTTATACACTTCGCTAATATTTCACACAAAGTTCGGTTGTACCTCTCCACCAAACCATTGGTTTGTGGGTGGTACGTGGAGGACAACTTATGATTAATTCTGGCCTTTTGCAGACCAATTCCATAACCCTGTTGCAGAAATGGGTACCCTGATTGGTCAAAATTTTCTGGGGCACCCGTGTTGGCAAATTATATTTTTCAACAAAAAATCCGCAACTGATTCGGCAGAGCAATCGGAAAGAGCGCGGGCCTTAGGCCACTTCGTGACGTATTCCACAGATACAACCAAGTATCGGTGACCTCTTTTAGTAATCGGCAATGGTCCCACGATGTCTAATCCTATATGGTCAAACGGCTGTGTGACTTTTATCAGGTGTAAAGCTTCTCGCTTATCTGGTTTTTCCCGCCGTTGACATAAATTGCAACTCCTTACAAAATCTCTTATATCCGTTACTATTTGGTTCCAATGATATCTTTTCTTGACCTTTTCGATAGTTATGTTCATTTCTAGGTGACCAGAAACTGGATACTCGTGTATAGCCCTTAGTACTAACATTAATTGTTCCTTTTCTAGTACTCGTAAAGGCTGATCAGGGTCTTGGCGGTTCCTTCTATAAAGCACTCCTTCTCTTACCAGGTAATGCTGTGCTTGCGATTTTAACTTGCAACCTTGTTTTTTCATTATGTCTTCTGGGAGTTTTAAGTCCGTTAAATACCAGAGTAAATTCACGTATTCTTGTTTTTCCATATTGGCATGTATATTACTGAAAAAAATCTTTTTTTTTTATTATTATGCCAGGACACCGCTACCTGGGCTGGATTAATGGATTTCAATTCGGAATAGTAAAAAAGTTTTTTTTTTTTTTTTTTTTTTTTTTTTTTTTTTTTTTTTTTTTTTTTTTTTCGTGCGTTTCTTCCCCGCGCACGGTTGTTGTAGCCGTCTCAGTTTTGCTACGTCCGGCGTCTAGTTTATTTTTTTATTTTTTTTATTTTTATTTTATTTTATTTTTTTAACGTCTTATTTATTCTATTATTTTCTTAGCAGGACCTCCTCAAATCCTGTGCCTCGTCCTCCTTTACTTCCATTCGCGAAAGACCATCGACATTACCTAATTGTCTTCTGGGTTTATATTTTACTACAAAATCATACCCTTGTAAAGTCATAATGTATCGGGCCATCCGACCCTTGGGGTTGACAATATTATTTAGGTAAGTTAATGCGGTATGGTCAGTCACTATAGTAAACTAAATGCCATATAAATACTGGTGAAATTTTTTTATTGCCCATACAATCGCTGTGCATTCCAGCTCAGTGATGGTGTAGTTTTTTTCGGGAGGCTTTGTTGACCTACTTGCATATTCTACTACACATTCCATCCCTTCATTATTCAATTGCGCTAATACGGCACCAAGTGCCAAATGGGAGGCATCCATATACAGAATAAAATTTCATCGTCCCATGGATGTGATAAGATTGGGGCCGAAATTAGTCGATTCTTTAATTCTTCGAAAGCCCCTTGCTGCTCCTCCTTCCATTCAAACCTTTCTTCCGACTTTAACAATCTGTAAAGAGGAGCGGCCACTTTAGAAAAATCCTGTATAAACCTTTTATAAAATCCCACGAGACCTAAAAATCCTCTGAGTGAACGGAGGTTCTTTGGTCTAGCGAATTTGCTTACAGCAGCAACTTTAGATTCTGCTGCCGATATTCCTAGACCTGAAATCTTGTGACCCAAGAACGATATTCTGGACTGTCCGAAAAAACACTTATCCGGATTTAGTTTGAAATCAGCTTGACGTAAACGATCCAATATGGTAGTCACGTGCTCGAGATGCTTATTAAAATCAGGTGAGTAAATATTGACATCGTCTATATAAGCTAACACAAAATCCCACATTTCCTTTTGAAACACACGGTCCATAAGTCTCTGAAATGTGGCGGGCACATTTGTTAAACCAAATGGCATCACCACAAATTCATATAGTCCGAATCTTGTAGTAAACGCCGTTTTCTCGCAGTCACGTGGATGGACGCCCACTTGCCAAAATACACTGGCCAGGTCTAAAATGGTATACTAGGCAGAGCCCTTGAGAGCATCGAGTAGCTCATTAATCCTGGGGAGAGGGTAACTATCTTTTTTCGTACGCTTATTCAACTTTCAAAAGTCCACATATAGTCTCATTTTACCGTTTTTTTTTAACTAACACCACGGGTGACGCCCACGGACTATTAGACAGACGTATCAACCCGGTCACTTCCATCCTTCTTATCTCTTGACCGATAAATTCGTGTTCAGGCTTCAACGTAGGATAGAGCCTTTGCTTGATCGGAGGGCCTTCTTCGGTATGTATTTCATGCTGTACAATCGACGTCCTTCCTAATTGATCCAACTCTTTTGCAAAAACATCATTGTACCTAAGCAATATCTGCTTCATTCGGTCTTGTTGTTCTGGTGTCATCCCACCTAATTTATACCTTTCAACCTGTACAACCTTTTCCTCTTTTAAATATGTCCCATGTAGCTCTACACCTTCTTTTAAGACACACTCAGATTCGGTATGCCCTTTGTACATGCAATACTTACATGTTTCGCCCGTACCTGGGTTTACAGGATAAAATTTACAATACAGGTAAGTTTGGCTTATCAATCCTTCTTCCTCTTCATACTCTTCTTCTTCTTCGCTAATTTCCATTTCGCTTCCTTCTTCTTCATCAGTACTTTCGTCTTCACTTTCTTCCTCACTCTTCTTATTCGACTCCTGTGACTTCCTCATTATTCGGTCTCCTATATTCGCGGGTTTGCAATATTCAGTTGGAATCTTTATCTTCTTATCTCCATCTCTAATCATCAACTCACAAGATTCCCAGTCTAACTGTGCCCTCGCCTTTTTTATCCAATCATTACCCACTATCACGGCATAGTTTCCAGCTTCCGTCACCACTGCCTTGGATGTAATGGTTTTTCCACCTATGATCATGGGGAATTCGTCTATTTCTCCTAATGGCCGTTTTTGTTCTCTGTGAACACCAACTATCATTACTGTGGATGGTCGATCAATCGATATGCCTGCCTCCTTTAAAAACCCAGCTGACACGACACAACCTGATGACCCACTATCTAAAATTAAAATTATGGGCTTTCCTCTAACCTGGGCTTCACAATACATCGACGTAGTATAGCCTTCTTTATTCTTATTTAAACAAAATTCTGCGTCCGTGTACGAGCGGACCTTCTCGGCCTTAAAATCTTCAAGGCTTCTTTCCTTATATTTGGGGCTGCTTGAAAGAGCTGGGTGTAGGTTATGTCTGCTTTCTTACCCTTAGATCTGCTATTATCGAGTATGGTTGTATTTTCGTCATAATCGGAGGTTCCGCCAGTTTGGTTGGTTTTTTCCTCATTAATTTTTTCTTATCTTCTGTTTTATTTTTCCCTTTCCCTTGTTTATGAACCAATTCACCGTTTTCCGTCTCTTGATTAATTTCTTCCTCTTCTTCTTTAGAGCCTACTGGATCACTGTCATTACCTTTTCATCGTTTAGGCAAATATGCCTCTTCAATTTTTGCAACTGAGGGGTTTGTAGATGGTAACGCACTTTCACCCTCGAGAGGTGCGGCTCTTAGTTTAAATGCTCCAAGTTTTCTTGGATCTGGGCTATCATTACTTGAGCCCGTGAAGTCTCGTTGTTGGGACGATTATTATTTGCATTAATGGGGCTTTGGTTATTGGTAGTGCCATTTCTTACCGGCCTATCCTGATTTGGACATTCATGTGCATCGTGCTCTACTTCTTGATATGCAAAACATATCTGAGGCTGCCTATTTCTTTCCGGTCGATTTCCTTCCGTTGAATAGTGAGACGAGTATAATTATTACTATTATTATTATTATTGTTATTTTTAACTACTGATACCACCTCCTGTAATAACATCATTATTTGTTCCAATGAATTATTTCCACTTGTAGCTGTAGTTACTTGTTGGCTCATGGGGTAAGTTACCGTAGACATATTCGGGAAAGTAGACAATGGATTTGAAATCATATTTAATATGGCAGCAGGACCATATATAGCTGCTCCATGTGTAAAGGTTATTTCACATACTCGAGCCCTTTCAATTGCTTCCTGTAACGAATTGGGCATAAAAGGTCCAACTGCTAATGAGAGGTCTGGACAAAGTCCTTGTACAAACATCTGAGCTTTCATCATTTCCGGGTATTGGTTACCTATTCTTGTTACTCTATTAAATAATGCTAACATATCCGTAGCATATTGATCTACCGTTTCCCCTACTCTTTGACGTCAATTCAACAGCTCTGTATTCCATTGGTTAATCAAGGCCTGCGTGCAAAAATTTTGACGAAACTGATATACGAAGCTCTGGTCCACGGCATGTTCATTATCCCAGTATTGAATCTGATCCTTAAATTCTTCCCACCATAATGCCGTAAGACCTGATAAGTGCGCACCTACTACGGCTAACCGTCTTGCTCCTACAATGTTGTTAACTTCAAAGGCTCAAGCCACCAACTCTAACCATTCAATGGGGTCTTGATTTCCTCCACCAAAAACCGGGATTTTTACTACCTTTCGTTCAGCTACTTCAGCCTGGGGTCCTCTTTGTCCAGCTAAAGCATTAGCGATCACTTGTAATAACTGTAGGGTTTGAGGGTTTGGGTCATCTTGCTGCGGATTATTCCGTTGATCTGGGTTTACTAGCGGGTCTTCATTTCTAAGTACATTAGCATCTCGTGCTGGGTTACTGTTCGCTTCTCTTAAATTCCCCAGAAGCTCTTCTTTAGGATTGGCATCATTTAACACATTTCTCCACATATTGAAGATAGTTCACTATAATTCAGGTTCGTAGAGACTTTTATTCCTTATCCAAAAGCTTAATTTATTTTTCTTTCTCTAATACTGAGTTGTTCAAAATTCCACACAATCGGCACCAAAATGTTACAACTGTGGGAGAGACTTGGCTAACGTGAGGTCGAATTAGCTCAGGGTTGTAAGCATAAACAAGGTTTATTAGGTGAGAAAAGGTACTTATAAAACGAACAATGGTATATGCGTATCACTATTTAAGGGTGATCGATCTAGGTCGATTATTATTAATAAACAATAAGAATTCGGAATTACACTAACTAGTTTTAGCAATCACGTGTTTAGTAAGGTAAATTTATATTTTATTATTTATTAACAATTGTTTAAGGCGAATGATGCAAGGATAATATAAGTTTTGATGGATATATATAGATGTACTAGGCTAGCAACGGGAAGGAATGTCCCTCTTTATTGATTTTAACGATTGTATTTATAGCTTTTTAAAATCTACTGGTTTGAGATCACCATCGTAATTTCTAGATCAATATCATGGTTTCGGACCACCAGCAGTGGTTTCAGACCACCAGCAGTGGTTTGAGACCTTTAAATTTACTAAGCCTTTTCTAAAAAAAAAAGAAAATCATATGAATATACATTAACTATTACGATCCAAATTAAGATGACAATGAGAATTTTCTTCGAATTTTTCCGTAACAACGTATATGCAGTACATATTGTAATATATTTATATATAATTTAACATGTTTGTAATGTTTATATTATTATATATATATGTAAAGCAATAGCATTATTTTATAAAGTATAAAGATATTTTAGCTAGTCAATTTAATTATACTATTACTCTATCAAGCAAGGTGAAAAGTAATATTATAGCATTGCTCGATTTTTAATTTCTTTATAACCTTCTATATATCAGAACAAACTTATGTCGATTAGAAATAGTAATTGCCTCTTAGAGTGAATAGAAGCGAAAATAAAAGACAAAATTATAATAACGATATATATTATATTTCATAAACAATTCAGTAAAAATTAAGTTTTGAATTTTCGTTAGTGGCTTAATATATATACGAGTATAGTGTCGTTAATAATTAAATAAAGGTAATAGATCCTAGTAAAGGAAAAAAAAAAATAGAATATGATTTAAAATAAATGATTAAGTATAAAGTGTCGGGAATGCTCAGATCAATCTATCTATCAAATGTATTCTTATAATACACGCACTGGCACTGTTCGGGCAAAACGAAAAAAAAGGTAGCAGGCACTTAGGGCACTATTATTTTGCCCGGCATAGTGCCAACAGTGCCTGGCATAGTGCCATTTGTACCCGGCACGTTTACTTGCAGAACCCTAGTTAATATGTACTGCACATGAATGCCAATTATTAATGTTTCATTTTATAACTTATACACTAATATTACTTACTAGAAAATTACTTAACAAATTTTGAGTTATTAATTTGAATTATGAGGTTAAACTTTGCTGCTGCCATGTCTTAATTTTCTAGTGAAAATTTTTTGAATCTATAAATTAACTAAGTTCATCATAATGCATCTATATTTATATGTACTGTATTTATTTATTTAAATATCGAGAGATATTAATCGTTTATTTATCTATTTATAATTTCTGTAATTGGCTAAATATACTAGTCGGGTCAAGCCAATAAATATCTTCAGCATTAAATATAAATAAAAAGCCTCAATAATAAATCATTGTTTTTTTTTTTAAATATATATAAAATTATAGATTTAATTTTATTAGTGGCTTAGTTTTGCTGAAAACATGGATTTTCAGTAATACGGGAGCACTAGGATTTCGTTATTAACATGGATTATCAGTAATCTTTTTTTGCGGGAGCATTAGGGGTTTGTCTTTTAGAGTATATGGTTTCTCATTTTAAGTTTAGGGTTTCGTATTTCGTCAGAAGGATTTGAGGTTTCATCTTTTTGGGGCTTAGGTTTCGTCTTTCGTCATCATGCAAAAAAAGGTTTCGTCTAACAACTAGACCGGCTCCACTCGGCTAACAACTGGCTATAACAGAGCCGAGCCGTATTTTAGCTGAGCCATTTTTTAGCTGAACCATTTTTAGCTAGCCGTTCAAGAGCCGACGGCTCTAAATTGTATTGTTATTGTTATGGAAAATTTATTTTCAATTGAATTTAGCGTTAATACGTGTAAAGATATTTCAATAGTTAATAATTTGCGAATGTGTGAAACAGCAATAGTATAAAAACATATTATTTAAAAAAATTTTTTACGAAATATTACAACATATTGTTATAATTTATTTACTATAAATATTAAAGTTTATTATAAATATTAAAGTTTATTATAAATATAAAAGTTTATTATCAATACGAAAATTTATAATATTAATTAGTTATAGTTAGCGGCATATTATAGTAATCGGCTCACGACTCTAAACCGGCTCCACGTAACACAAGCTGAACCGTTAGTTAGCCGAGCCGTTAAATAGCTCAGCTAAGCCGATCGGTTCACGGCTTGGCAGAGCCGTTTTGCATCACATCACTACTAACAACTATACCATTAAGCTTACATTTATTGTCTTTTTTCGAAAAAAACAAATGAATTATTTTTTCTTTGGATGCCAATTTCTTAAATTGCTGCATGATTCTTTTTTTTTCTTTTTTTAAGCGCAATATTTGCTCATTTTAGCTTAGAATTATATAATATTGTTCTTATCGTCGATGTTTCCATCTCAATTGCATTTTTACACTTGACATTACGAAATATAATAAAGCTTTTTAATTAAAGTGTACATAAATAAATTATCTGGCAAACTTATATGATCATGAAATTATTTTTTTCAGTGTTACGATGCAAACATGTTTATTCAAATTAAAACTCAGTCGCCGGATAACATCATTAGAATACGGTAATTTGGCAAATGATTGGCTACACGTGCCGCAGAACGGCACATGTTCATTGCCAATTTACCTATACTTAATATACATAATTTCCAGGTGTTACCAGATTTTAGAAACATTTAGGTTTAATTAAAAAATTTATTAGACTTTTTTATAATTACATTGATTAGAGGAATTTTTTACTGATAATACAAAGATAAAATCGTCGAGGTTGTACAAAGCTAAATGTATTTCAATTTGGTTGGAGATATTTAAAAGCCAGTCTCATTTAGACTAGGAAAACATTTATCAAAGATACTAAGCTATAGAATTAAATAGACAAAGCCGAGCGAAGCACTTAAAATTATTCTTGGGATGTAGGATTCAGCAAAGCACTTAAAATTAAACAATTCTTGACAAAAATTCTTTTGTCCAGGAAAACGAAAAATAGATTTTCGTTATTGACCATTGTAGAAGCAATTATCCATTTGTCTTCATTCTCTTTATGTTATTTTTCATTTCATGCATTCTTTTTTTTTTTAGGTTTTATTCCTAGCACAGAAGCTCTGAGAGTTCTACTTTCGGTTCAATGATATCAATCTAACGGGTTTGAACAATTTCCTTACAGCATGGATCATCGAAACTGCATTTTAAAGCATTTTTTTTATTTGGTAAATCGTTACAAAGCATATTTATGCAAGATTTTCAGGCATTGCGTTGATATTAATGATGACTGACGCAACTTACGTGACCTGACACAACCATATAGTTCGTCATTTCGTCAATGACGAAACCTATGAGTTGTGTCATTTCGTCAATGGCAAAATAGTTCCGTCAGGCATCTATAGTTGATATAGCATCCCTGGTCTTTTTCAAAAAAACAAAGATATTGTGTGAAGAGGGATCTAATAACAAGATCATTGATTTGAATCATGAATATCATATAATAATTGTAAAAATGAGTTATTTGTATTATTTATTTGGTAAATAAATAAATAAACAATCGAAATTCTTTACGAATATATTAAGCGATCGAAATTTTTTACATAACTTGAGTGATTAAACTTCTTTATTTACTAACTTAAATATATTAAGTGATTGAACTTCCTTACATAAACATATTGAAATGGTTTTATGAGCAAACAAAAGAACAAATCGTGCCACATTAAAAAGCATGACGACAGGGAAAAATTGCTGTTATGTCATATTATGAAAGTGTCATAGCAAAAACAAAACAGCAGCTAAATTTAATATTAAGACAAAACAACCTTAAGACTGGCTATATAAAAAGTCAATTCTTTTAAGATCACAGCCAGATTTAAAATGATTAAATAAAGGTTCCGCACCAAAATACTTAATTTGGAGCATTCTTAGTTGAGCGGATCAAAGAAAGTCAAAAAAATCAACAAGCAGTTTCATGAAGCATGGTTCAAATAAAAGCTTAAACACTTTCACAACAACATGAGTGGCAACTTGCATGTCCTGGTATTCAGTTATTTGCTTTTAGCAATAAATGGTTAGATGGTATAATGTATCACAACAATTTGAGTAATTGCTGGTGTACTACACCCTCAAAACATTTGCCAAATGATTTAATTGAACTACAACAAAATTTTTATTATTTATTCTGCATAGACATATTCAACATGATTATCCACTTGCATTGATTGGTAATATGGATAAAATGCCAATAGCATTTAATTTACCAAAAAATATTACTATAAAATATTAAGTGCATTATCAATTGGTATTCATACCACAGGATATGAAAAAAGTAACTTTATAGTAGTTTTAACCTATATGTCAGATGGCACAAAACTTCCTCCTCTCGTAATCTTAAACTAAAAAATATTCCACAAGGAAATTTTTCAAGTGAAGTTATTGTTCAAGCCAACTCTACTAGATGGATGAATAAAAAGTAAAATGTTTACTGGATTGAGAATATTTGGACCAAACATACAAGATTTGCAAACGCACAGTTATTATTTGTTTTAGATTCATTTAAAGCACATATCTGATTCTGTAAAATGATGATTTTATGAAAATACCAATATTGCTGTTATTCCTGGAGGGTTAACATCTCACTTGCAACATTTGGATGTTTCATTAAATAAATCATTCAAAATAAAGGTAAAAAAAAAAAACTAAAATAAATAAATTTAATAAATTTTTTTTTATTTTATATTCTTACAATGCAGTATTATTGCTATATAGATGTGACAACATTATACTGAATAGATGATTGATTCTAGGGTTGCACCCCAAATCTACTAGTTTGGGATTTGGTAGAAGCCCAAATAGGTTTTGCAAAATGCATTTAATTTGCTGTAAAGTCAAATACTTTCGCATGAATCTATATTACGGCTAAAACCCCAAATTCTTATTATATTATTACAGTATCCGCATTAGAATTGTATTCATTGTATTTAGCATTTGGTATTCTGCTTGGGAACAAATTTACTAAAAAGACACTTCTCTATTAAGCTTCAACTGTCTTGTAGCAAGATTTCTATTCACGACAATTAATATGAAAGTTTACTATTAACATACAATCTTACATAGATTCTATCGCCTTTTTAAATTTCAAAATTGATTATAATGCTACCGGTAAGATGAACTGTATTATCTCGAAATAACCTCCGCATGCATCATTCCGGAAATTGTATTCGATAATTGCTTTTGATTCAATTAAAATTGCTAATTTGCGATTAATTGAAAATTTATTCATTGATTAGCTACAAATGAATGGGTACATAAAAACTTTGACATTGATAAAGATTTAAAAACATATTGATCGAAACAAGTACAACTGAATTTTTTGCTCAGTGGTTTGATCTTATTAATATGTTCTTTTGGGAGATTGGCTCAATAATTAACGTTTTTAAAATATATTTGCATATCAAAGATATTTCTTCTGAAGAATATACTCATCATGGATATGCATAAGGATTTCTATGTAACATTTATATTTTATTTGCAATTAGACTGGAAAAATAAATTAATATTTTACATTGTATTGCTTCTGATCTTCAAATGGTTAATTCTCAACACCCTGTTCATCCAGACTTACATAGCGACAATGTCAACTACATACCGCATATATTGCAGGCTTAGGGCTTTCAATGTCGGCACATAATGCAGAAAGACGTGAAGGTTGTGAAGTTGTACTAGATAGAGGCTAATATAATGACATCAGGTGTTTATTAGTTTGGAATAATTATGCGGGAAATTTTGCATGAAAAATTCATTCTATGACAAAATTTAATAGACGGCAGCTTCAATTAAACATTTATCATAATAATTTAAGATCAGAATTTATTGAGAACACTCCGCAATACTATATAAATCTAATGAAAAACGTTGGGAAAGAGAAACAAATAAACGATTTTCAGTTGCAGAACTCCGTGAAATCTTTCAAAACAATAACATAATACAAATATTTTATAATAATTAGCTAATTCATGAAATATTAAAGACATTAAAAATAAACAAGAAATAGTTTGAATAAGTTTATTCATAGATTACAGAAATAATAATATTTAATAGAATAATAGATATTCAGATTAAAGTACTAAAATTACTAAATACAGTACATACATGAAAAATCGCAATCAGTAGAATCTAAAAATTAGAATAAATAAGACTTTTTTATTGATTAAAAAATCGAAATGTATTATACTAAAAGTAATTATTTATTCCAACATTTTGTCGGTGTCATAGATGGAAGAAGAATTGATTGGCTTAGAAAAAATTTTAAAACTAAGCAATTTACTTGTAAGTTTGGTTTTAGAATAATTTGGTAACTCGGTTGATAATGTTGGTATAATTGCATCTGCAGATTGGAATGCCTTCAATATTGCCAATTCATTTCTATCATTTGCTGCATTACGATCTACTATTTTATGCCATCTTAATAATTTATTATGGATGTAAGATGCGGTTGGTCTATTCGAAGGATTATCATCCATACATTGATTTGCTAATTGGATATAGCATTCAGGAGTGCCTTCAGAAAAATTAGGACGTAATCCATAGCATATTTGGAAAGCTAATCTTTCATCATGCTCAACTTCATGATGAGGTGGTCTTCCTGTAGACATTTCAGTCATAATAATACCAAAACTATAAATATCTGCTGCAATTGTATATGGTTGCTTATTTAGCACTTCGGGGCAACATAAGGTAAAACGCCGCAAATATCATCTTCTAATATCGAATCATCTTTCTTCCGGGATAATCCTAGGTCTGCGATATAAGTTCTTAGGGGAGTAACAAAAATCAGGTGATTTTTTAGGGGGGGAGGGGGGGTAAAAAAAGTTGAAATTATATATAAGAACCTGACTATTTATATATTGAGGAAGAGGGAGGGGGGTAGACCTCTGATAAAAAATAATCAGGTGATTAATGATACTGCCCTTAGATCATTAACATATTGATTTTGTAATATATTGCCACTATGAAGATCACCATGAACATATCCTACTTCATGAATGTTTGTTAAATTTTCAGATATATCAATAAGTTGCTTTAATTTACTTTTCCAATTAAGTTCTCTAAAATTTGATAATAGGAACTTATGAAGGCTTCCCCTATTTGCATATTGAAATACCATTAAAAGTTCATTATTAGTTGTATTTTGGGTTAGTCCACACACCTCAAGATTATTGCCTACAAATCTAAATTGCATATAACTTATTAACTTGGTAAATAAATGAAATAAAAATTTTTAATAATTTATCTAACCCAAAATAATAATAAATTATTTAATTATTTTTGACTTGCTTCGCTTAAAAAATTCTTTTGTGAATTAGGTAATGTCTTAAGTGCAACTACATGCGATGATGTACGTGATTGCGTATATTTTTCATATTCACCTAAAACTATCCTTTTGCCATCTAACCAGGTTGCTGAAAACACAGAGCCAAACCCCCTTCACCAATTTTTTCAATGTTATCTAATCTGTTAAAAGGGATCCATTCGATTACATCGTCGTATTTTGTAGATTTAAGTTGAAAATTTTTAATGCAATCATCAATGTCCTTATTTCCACTTGTCCATCCTTGTGTTGTTTTATAAGGGTCGCATTTTAGACACCAAGCTGGCGATGTGTTATATTCATTGCAATTTGTACATTTTCCACTACTTTCATATCCTTTATCATTTCTTTCACGATCTGACTTGAATACGATCAAATATTCATTCGATATTGCGTTTTGAGTTAACCCATACACTTTACGACTGCTATTCATTTGTATATAATTTGTAAACTTGTTAAAAATGTAAATGCAAATTAAATAAAGCTTTGTACTATATATAATCTATGCAATAATAATAATTTAATTATTTATCTTACTTCTTTTAATATATCTGATAAATTTTGCGAACTGGTTAATGTTTTAAGCTCTACTTCACATGATGGTATACGTGACTGTGTATATCTACATCCATATTCAGTTTCATCATCATAATTTATATAACGTAATCCATCTAACCAGGTTGCTAAAAACTTATTCCCAATATTTTGAATATTAACTAATCTATTAAAAAGAATCCACTCGATTACATCGTCGTATTTTGTAGCTCTAAGTTGAAATTCCTTAATACAATCATCGATGTCTTTATTTCCGCTTGTCAATCCTTGTGTCGCTTTATAAGGATCGCACGTTTGACACCAATCAGTTGATGTGTTATATCGATTGCAATTTGCACACCCTCCATGAATATTACACCATTTGGAACCAAATTCATCAAATACGATCATATATTCATTCGATATTGTGCTTTGAGTTAGTCCATATACTTTAGGATCGCTATTCATTAATTTTGTATATAATCTGTAAACTTTTTATAAATGTAAATATAAATTAAAATAGAGCTGTATAGCATAATAATAATTAATAATTTATCTTACTTCTTTTAATATATCTGATAAATTTTGCGAACTGGTTAATGTTTTGAGCTCTACGATGTATGATGGTATACGAGACTGTGTATATCTACATCCATATTCATCTTTATCACCATAATTTAAATAACGTATTCCATCTAACCAGCTTGCTAAAAATCTATCGTAGATAGTTTCAATATTAACTAATCTATTAAAAGGAATCCATTCGATTACGTTGTCGTATTTTGTAGCTTTAAGTTGAAATTCTTTAATGCAATCATCGATATCCNTTGAAATTCTTTAATGCAATTATCGATATCCTTATTTCCACTTGTCCATCCTTGTGCTGTTTTATAAGGATCGCATGATTGACACCAAGATGGCGATGTGTTATATCGATTGCAATTTGCACATTTTCCATGATATATATTTCTTTCAGATACCACCATATATTCATTTGTTATTGTGCTTTGAGTTAGCCCATATACTTTTTGAGCGCTATTCATTAATTGTACTGTAAACTTTATTATAAATGTAAATATTAATTAAAATAGATCTGTATAATGTATAATAATTTAATGATTTATCTTACTTCTTTTAATATATCTGATAAATTTTGCGAACTGCTTAATGTTTTAAGCTCCACTTCACATGATGGTGTACGCGACTGTGTATATCTATATCCATATTCAGCTTGATAGTCATAATTTATATAACGTATTCCATCTAACCAGGTTGCTAAAGACTTATTACCAATATTTAGAATAACAACTAATCTATTAAAAGGAATCCATTCGATTACATCGTCGTATTTTGTAGCTTTAAGTTGAAATTCTTTAATGCAATTATCGATATCCTTATTTCCACTTGTCCATCCTTGTGCTGTTTTATAAGGATCGCATGATTGACACCAAGATGGCGATGTGTTATATCGATTGCAATTTGCACATTTTCCATGATATATATTTCTTTCAGATACCACCATATATTCATTTGTTATTGTGCTTTGAGTTAGTCCATATACTTTTTGAGCGCTATTCATTAATTGTACTGTAAACTTTATTATAAATGTAAATATTAATTAAAATAGATTTGTATAATGTATAATAATTTAATGATTTATCTTACTTCTTTTAATATATCTGATAAATTTTGCGAACTGCTTAATGTTTTAAGCTCCACTTCACATGATGGTGTACGCGACTGTGTATATCTATATCCATATTCAGCTTGATAGTCATAATTTATATAACGTATTCTTCCATCTAACCAGGTTGCTAAAAACCTGTCGCCGATATTTTTAATATTAGTTAATCTACTAAAAGAAATCCATTCGATTACATCGTTGTAATTTGTAGCTTTAATTTGAAATTCTTTAATGCAATTATCGATATCCTTATTTCCACTTGTCCATCCTTGTGCTGTCTTATAAGGATCGCATGTTTGACACCAAGCTGAAGATGTGTTATATCGATTGCAATCTGCACATTTTCCATTCTGACTATTTCTTTCATAATTAGATTCAAATACCATCATATATCCACTCGTTATTATGCTTTGAGTTATTCCATATATTTTAAAATCATTTTTTAACAGTACATAATCTAAAAACTTATGAAAGTTTATAAATATAAATATGTATTAAAATAAGGCATATTATACAATAATAATTTATTAAATGGTGCTGTAGAGTGAAATGCTGCAAATGAATTTTTCACTGTAACAAATTTCACCTCAAAAATAATTGCATTATTAGCAATTTATAATCGATAGAATGGTTGATATATCTACCTACTTACAATACATACTTACATGGTATTGTACATACGTAATATCATAATTCTTCGGGGGGCTAAATTTGTAAAATATTCACATACAGGTGTTCACTTTGCAGCACTAACTTACTTCTTTTAGCATATCTAATAAATTTAGTGATCTAGCTAGTGATTTAAGCTCCACTGTGCATGACGTTATACGTAGTTATATTGATATCCATTTACACGTCGTTTTCCATCTAACCAGGTTGCAAAAAACTTATCGCCGATGTTTCGAATATTAACTAATCTATTAAAAGGAATCCATTCGATTACATCGTCGTACTCTGTAGCTTTAATTTGAAATTCTTTAATAAAATTATCAACATCGTTATTTTCACTTGTCCATCCTTGAGTTGTTTTATTGGGGTCGCATATTTGACACCAAGCTGGCGATGTGTTATATCGATTGCAATTTGCACATTTTCCATGACATTCAATTCGTTTAGAACTATATTCATCAAATACTAACAAGTAGTCTTTTGTTATGGTGTTTTGGGTTAATCCATAAATACTTCTACTTTCGAATTGCACGTAATTTTTAAACTTACAAAGTATTTAAAATATAAGTAATTTGTGTAAACGTGTTACGTATAAATTATATGTATAAATAAACAATGTAACCTTACTTCTTTTAAAATAGTTAATAAATTTTGTGAATTATCCAGTATTATAAGCATAATTGTGCATGATGGTATACGTGACTGTGTATATCTACATCCATATTCAGCTTTATCATCATAATTTATATAACGTAATCCATCTAACCAGGTTGCTAAAAACCTATTCCCAATATTTTGAATATTAACTAATTTATTAAAAGGAATCCATTCAATTACATCGTCGTACTTTGTGGCTCTAAGTTGAAATTCCTTAATACAATCATCGACACCCTTATTTTCACTCGTCCATCCTTGTGTTGCTTTATAAGGATCGCACGTTTGACACCAAACTGGCGATGTATTATATCGATTGCAATTTGCACACCTTCCATTACTTTTATGCCTTTTGAAACCAAATTCATCACATACTAACGTATACACATTAGTTGAAGTGTTTTGAGTTAGTCCATATACTTTAAAATCGTTATTCATTAATTTTATATAATCTGTAAACTTATTACAGTATTAAAAATACAGGTGTAAATTAAAGTGTGTACTGTGCAATAATAATAATTTAAATATGGAATTTATCTTACTTCTTTTAATATATCTGATAAATTTTGCAAACCCGTTAGTGGTTTAAGTTCAATTTTATATGATGGTGTACGTGACAGTGTATATTCATCACGTATTCCATCTAACCAGGTTGCTAAAAATCTATCACCGGTATTTTCAATATTAACTAATTTATTAAAAGGAATCCATTCGATTATATCGTCGTATTTTGTAGCTTCAAGTTGAAATTTTTTAATGCAATCATCGATATCCTTATTCCCACTTGTCCATCCTTGGGTTGTTTTATATGGGTCACATGTTTGACACCAAGCTGGCGAAGTGTTATATCGATTGCAATTTGCACATTGCAACTATATCTTTTAAAATTAAACTCGTCGGCCATAGTTGCAATTTAAACAATAACCGTTACGGAGAAATTATTATGTATATATATAAAAAAGCATAACGAAGATGCTTATTTGTGTCACGGTAATTTTTGGGTTTACTTATTTGTGCCGGTAATACAAACTCCTAAAAAGGCAACTACTGTACCAATCAGTGAATTCGAATTTTGATCGTTCCGGATCAGCCTAACATGAATTCCGAACACGTGCAGGAAAATACACCAAAACAAAAGCAGCGGAGTGGCAAATCTTACGTTTTTGATACTCCTGCACTTACTTTTTTGATTCTCCTGTATGTACCCCAAAATTACGCTTACTTTTTTGATGCAGATCTGCATATATACACGTGACTTGTGTTACACAAAGGCCCAGTGCATTGTTTTTGCAAAAATAATTTTGGTTACACGCCGCTAATGTCGTGTAACGTTACACAGGTCTAATTTTGCCCGGCATTAAGCCTAATGCTGGTTGGACTATAATGATAATGCCCCCAGCGGGTTAGACATAATTCCGGCCCACCCTAACCCTAAATCTAGTGGTACCCTAACCCGGCATTAAGCTTAATGCTGGTGGGCACTATCATGATAATGCCCCGGCGGGGTTAGACATAATTCCGGCCCACCCTAACCTTAAATCTAGGAACCCTAAAAACTATTGTTCGAAGCAACATCCAATCACAGTACATATACTAGATGCATATGTCGTGTAACCAGTATGTACTGTGATTGGAGGTTGCTTCGAACAATTAGTTTTTAGGGTTCCTAGATTTAGGGTTAGGGTGGGCCGGAATTATGTCTAACCCCGCCGGGGCATTATCATGATAGTGCCCACCAGCATTAAGCTTAATGCCGGGTTAGGGTACCACTAGATTTAGGGTTAGGGTGGGCCGGAATTATGTCTAACCCCGCCGGGGGTATTATTATGATTGTGCCCACCAGCATTAAGCTTAATGCCGGGCAAAATTAGACTTGTGTAACGTTACACGACATGCGTGGCGTGTAACCAAAAATTATTTTTGCAAAAACAATGCACTGGGCCTTTGTGTAACACAAGTCACGTGTATATATGCAGATTTGTATCAAAAAAGTAAGCATAATTTTGGGGTACATACAGGAGTATCAAAAAAGTAAGTGCAGGAGTATCAAAAACGTAAGATTTGCTATACTGTCACGCCATCCAGAACGCAGGAAGTCAGGTGGATTACGTTTTCTGAAAAGGGTGTGATTGATAGCTGAAAATCATATGCAAAATGTGGCAAGCATTATGCGGGATGAAACTGGTATTTATAATCTAGAGCTATGGGCGCAAGCATCAAATCCACCCACCCACTAGGGTGTCCAGGATTATGATGCGGCATGAAACTGGTATTTATAATCCAGTCAGGGATATTACCAAAAATGGGCAACACCAATCTTGCCTTTTATGGTAATAAAATGTAGACTGCATGTTTCTAGAGATTTTCGAAGAACAATCATATGATTGGCCAATTAATCATCGGTAAATCAAATCAACCAAAAAAACTGAATTTAGTCTTTAAACCAAGTGACAAGAAACAACACCGCAACATAAAGGGCCTGCGATCTTGCTTAAGTATGTTGGATTCGAACGTAATCGTGTTGAGCAAAAAGACACGAAGTCTTACCTGCCATGAACAATGAATTACAAGGCAAAACGGTGGTGCTGCTTTACGAGAGTAGAGTCGAAGAAACATGATGAATAGGAACTATTTGGTGACGTTCGTGGAAATAGAGGTTATGATGAGCTTAAGGACAGTTCAAGAGAAGCGGAAAAGGCATCAGTCATGTCTATGTTATGTGTAAATGGCATTTGGCTCGTTCGTGTCCGTCTATGAAAGATAGATTGTGATCGATATTTGAATAAAGTGAATGAACGTTCTGCATATATATTAATATTGGTGAAAAAAAGAGTAAAAATAGTTACTGTGAATTTCAGGGTCTTCAAACATTTAGATTGCATATTACAGATACAAAGTGTGTGCATTTCAAATTTTTATTCTCTGACATAGACTCTTTTGTACTATACCGAGTATTTGTATATTGCCATATATGTTAGTCTATTCCGTATTCGAATAACGAGGCATAGAACAAAATGTATTTTAAAATTTAAATTGAATTGCTTTTGTAAATCAAATTTTATTAAATTCTTCCCTTTAAATACCATTTACATACTATTTATTAATTGAATAATAACTATTTTTTCGCCTAACCCTAAATACTAACCCTAACATGAGATAAAGAAAAAAAAATAAAAAATATTGCAGAATTGACTTTTGAATCCTAACAATTTTTAATTTCGAATGGGGACCGACCCAGAACCCTGACTAGCATGTTCTTCATTTTCTGCGTTCTCTAAACTTTCAATATAATTACAATTGTTAAATTCAGTGCTTGAATTACTTAAAGATCTTACCTCTTCCAATATAATCAACAATTCACTACGTTTTTTCGACTTTATTCCGCGATAATTTTTTTGAACATTCTCATCTGCATGTTCCAAAAGCCCTTCTATTTTGCAAATTATTTCTGCATTCGTCATAGATACCTCACTTGTTTGTATCATAGCTTCTTGTTTAGTAATCGGAATTGGCCTAAATAAAGGTGCTGAGTTATTGTTAATAAATACGTTAGTTATATACTCGCGTCGAGCCTGCTTAGCTAAATTAGTAAAATCTGTTAATTGTAGACTTAGCTCATATTCTTCTCCCAAGCTTTTATAGACAGTTCTCAAACCCATTGCCGGATTAACGAAATTATCCTTTCTTAGACGGGCTCGAAATCTTTGACATTCCGTAACCGCTTCTGGTCGATTCCTTGGGCTGGTCGTTTGAAGATCATTGTAACCAATTATGTTGAAAAAATTATTTCGCAGCTAAATTTTAATGTACGAATTAATTGATTAAACCTAAATTAAATGTATTATATTATAAGGAGATGGAGATATTGTGGACGGGGGTATTGTGATCAAGTGAAAAATATCTTGCGATCCAATGATTAGAATTAGATGATTTTTGCTCCATTTGATTCGTCCCAAATGATGAATCAAATGGAACAAAAATCATCTAATTCTAATCTCTGAATCGCAAAATATTTTTCACTTGACCACAATACCACCATTTCCCTTGTAAGTTATTTACCTGAAGAAACTTCTTACAATTTCGAGCAGCAATTCTCCAATGCCACATTTGCGGGACGGGTGGTATCATCGTCTTTAGAGCTTTATTTATTTCTTCCAGAATTGCATCTAATCCTTGATGCTGGTTAAAGAGACCTGACCGAGAAACCACACAATTCTTCTCTACAATCTCTCGCACCACTGGGTCAAGCCGCAAAAGTTGTATTTCATCAGCGATTTCTATTTGACGATATATCGGATGCCTTCGTGCGGACCATATTGGAGAAAAAGCCCTTTTTGCAGCCCTCTTCAATAATGGATTATTTTCTCTGATAGCTGTTCTATAATTTATGACCGCTTGCAGATAAATAAATATCTAAAAAAAAAATTTAGTTAAATATTTATCACGAAAACAAAATGGCTGAGCTTTTGTCAAAAATCATGAAGATAGCAACATTGATTGTGCGATATCGATTAATTGATCAAAAAGTTTTTTAAAATTGATTAAAAGCGATTATAGTCGATTAATTGATAAATCGATTGATTAATCAAATCGAAAGTCGATTAATCGATTGCAATTATTAATCTATTGCAACGATTAATCGATCAACTGAAATACTACTTATAATAAATCCAATAAATATTAAAAAAAAAAAAAAAAAAAAAAAAAAAAAAAAAAAAAAAAAAAAAAAAAAAAAAAAAAATTATACCTGCTCGAATTTGACATGATAAAATGAATTCTCTTGTTCTTTTACCCAAGACAAATATCCTTCTACCGATGGAATAGGATGGCTTTTAACATATGGCCACATTAATTCCATGGCCATGGCCTGGCGATAAATGTTGCAGACCGAATCCCATGATTTATGATGATCGTGGCACTTTTTAAAGTAGTTAAGCTGATTTTCGGTCTTATATCCCTGGGATATTGCGAACTGTTTAAGATCGATATTCCTATAGTATTTGAATGGTTAAAAATTAATGCAAATAAAAAAATAAAGCATTAAAAAAAACGTCGGCCTACCAATTTAATTCTACGTATGCACGAAGCATATTCATTTCCTCGTGCAATTGTCCAGGTACAAGAACCAACCATGGATATTTTTCTTTTATCTTAGCCATGCGATGATACGGAATGCCGTCACACGTTACAACTGTCCATTTACGCGTTCCATCCTTAATTCCTGTAATATTCTCAATATGAAGAAGGACTTTTTCAACATTAATAGTTGTATTAGGATTAACATCAAGGGGATCGGGGACAAATATTTCTGGAACATTAACTTCTTCATCGGCAAGCATCTTTTGGGTGACGCTAATTCTTGGTGCATTGGATCGTCGAGATTCTTTTTCAACATTATACGGCTTAAACATAATCGGCTTGTCTATCTTATCTTTAACCCTATCGTCATTTTTTGGCATTTCTGCCAATGTAGGGAGACGAAACTTACACTTTGGGCAAACCTGTTTTCGGTTATCAATATTTTTTTCTTTGCAACTAGGGCATTGCTTACTATAACGACTACTTGAACTTATGTTAGATGCAAGTGAATCAATTGTGTTAGTCGCGATTAATTTTTCTTCACACAATAGATCAAGTAATTCGGAAAGATAGATATGTAATTCTTGGTCCATGACTTCTTGCATTTCAGGAGTAATATCAAAAATGCTTTCATATTGCGACCTATCTAGTAAATTAAAAGCCCAAGGAGTATTAGTATGCTGGATATTATTAAGAGAGTCCAAATTAAAAGCGACAAAACTGGTGACGATATGAAATATAACCGTATTAAGCCCTCGATCTAAATAATTTTTTTGCCCCCTTTGTTCATTATCAAAGGCTAGAAATAGAAGACCCTTCGGCAAACCTTCTTCTTCCTCACACAATTCGTCTTGCCAATTCTGAAAACTAGAATAACTCCCCGAGCTTGTAATATGATTATCAACGTTAATGATAGTTTTTGACCGTGCAATGGAATATTTAATGGCTGATGCCGTGAGACCCATTTCCGACACGTATTTTCCATGCCTGGACCCATATACCAGATCAACAGCCATAGCCCTTTTGTAAAGTTTTTCAGTATTTTCGGAACCTGTATCAAGATTATTATTTGTTAGTGCTTCAATAAATTTTACAACGACCTGGTTACGCTTATTTAGCCATCTTTGGGGAGTATAATTTAATAGATTTTCTAAAGAAAATCTATTATTATCTTTAATAAGAGCCTCGACATCATCATATAACGATTCTCGTTCGATTAGTGCAATATCAACGACGGCCTGGATACGCTTATGCTGACTGTCATAACGAGAATTCCACTGTTCAGTTAGTTGCTTGTTTGCTTCATACTCTCCTTGATATAATTCTTCTACCGTCTCTAGCACTTTATGACATTCTTCGAGTTGTACGTTTAACCTAGATATTACCGCGTTTTTATTTTCTACTTGTCGTTTTAATTCTGTAATTATATATCTGTTTTGTTCTGCAACTCTTTCAAACTCTAATAAATGGCGCGATGCGTCGTCAACAATTGTTTCGTCAGTGTTAGAAACATTAAGTCGAGGTTTCTTATTAAAACTACCTAAAAGATTTTGGTAAAAATAGTCAGTACGTATAATATGATTATAGTGATTTACACAAATAGAAAATTCAGAAAAATCTCGATCTCTGAGCTCCGGTATAAATTCTCGAAGTTCTTCTAGCCTGTTAGCTGCTGCCGGTGCATTAGCGTTTCTCCACAATTTTTTTTCCGGCATTCCACAAACAATTAAACCATGATCCTTATAACTACTAACTAGATTAAGAAATATGCAAGGAAGTTCTTCGGCTTTCGATTTTTGCTTGGCTGATGAGGACTGCGACATTGTTCACGTTAGCTAGTATTTCTGAAAAAAAAAAATTTTAACCATATTTTCAAGTATATATTGCGAATTTTTCATATTTCATTTACCTTTTTTAAAAAAACGGATTTAGAGGAGATCAATATTGATCATTAATCTAAAGGCTTCTTACTTTAAATTTATATATCGTTTAGTGCAAATAGGGATACTGCATAAATGCAAAAATTTTGGCTCTAAAAAAGACCGTCACGAGCCAATCAAAATTTGCGAACTATTGGTAGATCATTCCAGAAACGTTCTAGAACGGATATCCATTTTTGGTAATATCCCCGACTGTAATCTAGAGCTATGGGCGCAAGCATCAAATCCATCCACCCACTAGGGTGTCCAGGATTATGATGCAGCATAATATGCGCCTGTACCGCATACGCATTACGTCACAAAAAGTTGCAAAATTTGGGTCATTTCACATAATAATTCACATAATATGAGCGTACTAGTTTGTGACCAATCAAATTGCTCAAAATAGAATAAAAAGTAATGGTTTGGAACCGATGTATTTTTTTCACTAGTTAAAACTGTCTTGGTCGATTAGCATATGAAAATAAAGCCAGTTCCAAACTCTATATAGATAGGACAAATAACCAATCACAGCACTTTAAATACCGTAATCTGCCATATAAACCCACCAATATTAAACCCTAATATTAGACCAGTATTAGACCCCGGGTCTAGTGCATAGAGCTCCAAATCGGGTCGGGTCAACCCGAAACCCGACCCGAAATTTTGGGTCGGGTCGGGTTCAGGTTAGAAAATTTTGACCCGAAAGTTTCGGGTCAGGTTCGGGTTGAGAATTAACCCGACCCGATCCGAATTTTTATATAGATTAGTGCTGGTTGACGGAAAGGTCAACTGATCGAAAAATTCGGCCAAGCACTGCGGCACCCATATAACCGCAGGCACGTGATATATCAGACCCAATCAAAGGGAAATCAGGCACACAAACTGCCAATATCAAAGGCGCACGCCGACACACCAATCACGTGCAGGGATCGCCTAATCACGTGCATGCACAAGTAGCACAGACGAATAGCAGCCACAGCTCCAAGGCAGATCCCAGTGTGTAATGTGCCATCAAGCCATCACATAAATACGAATGGCTGGCTGACACCAACTCTCTCAGAAAAATTTGAAATCGATTTTTTTTTGCCCCACGCAACCCACCTCAAACAGGAAAGATCGAAACCCCAATATGGCAGCCACTTGATTCTAACATCTCTACGGCCGGCTTGCTTCGGTAGGCGGAAAACCACCGGCCAACAATCAGCTTGATTCCGCTCAAGCCATTCTTAATCTGGTCTGTGACAGTGAATCTCAGCACAATAAATATTGCTAAAAATTTGGGAATCTCACTGTTTCTAGCACCTATAAAATGTATATACAAAACACCATTATACTCTTGTACTATTGTTCACACGAAGAATATTTAATAAAAATCTAATAAAATTCTGGCCAGCTTCTTAGGAAGCTGGCTTTCAGTCATAAAGCAAAGTGCGTGCCAATGTTTTTCGTCTTTTTTTTCCTTTAGAAAAGTGGTTATCATTTAACCAATGGGATGCAGGATTAGGTGTAACGCGAAATCAAAGTTTTTTTTAAACAATCGCTTCTAACTTAGTCTGGCCGTTACTTGTTTTGTTTAGTGTAAAATCAAAACAAACAAAATAATTGGTCGATCAGGGGTGACGCGATGAACAATAAGTTTTTTTTACATTAAAGGTGGTCACGCAATTTTTTCCTTTTTTTTTTTTTTTTTATGTTCACATCTAAGCTTAGGCCATAAGTTTTTTTTTTTAAAACTTTAGCATGTTGGGCTTAAAAATTCGGGTCGGGTCGGGTTGAAGTGCTAACCCGAAAGTTTTCACCCCGACCCGACCCGAAATTTCGTGTCGGGTTCGGGTTGGCTATATCCCGACCCGAACTGACCCGTTCGGAGCACTACTAGTGCATAGTGGAGCGATTTTTACAATTAGAAGGCAAAATTTAAAAAGCATGCATATTTTTTATGCATATTTAAAAAAAAAACATATTTGGTTATTGTAGATTTTGAGTTTCACGCCTGGGTCTAGTACATAGGGGGTTTGTATACGGCAGTTTATAGTAATTTTCTTTGATCAATTTTAATCAATTTTAAGCAGTCTATGTACTGTACACATATACTATATATTATATACAAGATAAAAAGCTAAATGGATATTTAAAAATTTTAATATCTTATTTAGATATCTGAGTATTTGTGCAGTTGTTTAATTATAAATCTTATAATATGTTTATAGAAATTTTTTGTATATTTTACATAATTTGTGGTGTAGTGCATAATATGCTGCATATTTTAAACTAAAAACTTGCATAATTGCATAATTTACAGTTTTCCTCATGCATAATTTGGCCATCCTCGCATCATAATTCTGGACACCCTTCCACCCACCCAACCCAACAGCTGACTGTTATCACTTTTCTCACAGTGCACGTGATGACTGAGTGCTTCTTCTCTCGCATATGTTTATTTCTATCCAAGTCTCCACTCACAGCCGGCCTGCTGCGGCAGGTGGGAAACCACCGGCTAGCAGATTCCACGGCAACTCCCAGTGCAACGTTTGTTGCAATTTTCAGCATGTCTTTGCGTTCCGGATGAACCCGACCAACCAGCATTATCACACACTAAACCATTATTTAATCAATTCAATAAAAATCATCTCCGGCCTAAGATAATCGCCGGCTTAGGCCAAAAAAAAAACATGCCAACCAATGAATTGTGTAATGCCTTTTCGATCGACCTTTGTGCAATAATTAAAAATGCTGGGGACGAATTTTACATATACAGTCAGACCTCTCTAAATGCATATCGTTGGGACCAGCTCTGAGGTATGCATTTAAGGAGGTATGCATTTAGAGAACATAAGTCAAAATGGCGAAATGTGGCGTGCTTTCATCTAAAAGTTTTTTTCTTACTAAGCTAACAATACATGTCCACTAATTGAAAGTTGTAAAGCTTGTCGAGGCGCATCTAACGGTGGTTAGATCATCCAAATTGGCCTGGTGGATGGCGAGTTATCATCGAAAAACGATTGGCCGACTATATAAAAATCCGTGATGGAAATTACATATGAAAATCACTATAGGCGAAATGTGGCGTGCTTCCATATAAAACTTTTTTTTTCTTACTAAGTTAACGATACATGGCCGCTAATTAAAAGTTGTAGAGCTCGTCGAGACGCATCTAACGGTGGTTAGATCATCCAAATCGGTCCAGTGGATGGTGAGATATCGTCAAAAAACGATTGGCCGACTATATAAAATCTCTATGTTTACATAGAGATTTTATATAGTCGGCCAATCGTTTTTCGACGATATCTCACCATCTACTAGGCCGATTTGGATGATCTAACCACCGTTAGATGCGTCTCGACGAGCTTTACAACTTTCAATTAGTGAACATTATTGTTAACTTAGTAAAAAAAATTTATATGGAAGCACGCCACATTTCGCCATTCTCCAGTTGATAGGTGGATTATCAATTAAGCAACTCATATGATATACAAAATCATAACATGTAGTCCTGATTTGATTGGCCCGTGGACACGTGATATGCATTTATAGAGGGTTATATAGATGGGCCAAGAAAATAGTATGCATATGCAGAATAAAGAATATGCACTTATTTATTAAGCCCGTCAATGGGCCAGACAATTAATATGCATTTAAGGAGGTTATGCATTTAGGGGGATACTGGGGGATGCATTTAGAGGTCTGACTGTAATAGGCAACTGTCTATGATATACCACATAAAGTTAGCTTCCTAACCAGTGTCTGAAATTCAATTTTTAAATTAGTTGCGGGCTGCAACTAAATAAAAAAAATAGTTGCGGGTTATAAGAATTTATAAAAATTTAGTTGCGCGCATAAGCATTTAATCGAAATTTATAAGTAAAATTAGCAAATTTATGTGCGGAATTCGCATATGCATTTCGGAATTTGGTTGCGGAAATTTAAAATTTGTTGCGGTCCGCAGACTCCGCAACCCAATTTCAGACACTGTTCCTAACCCTAACTTTGTGTTTTTACACTTATTTACAAAACAAAAATCTTTTTTGGGTTGCATTACCGGCACAAATAAGTAAATTCATTTTTGGGTATGTAAAAGTTGTTAATAATTTATACCAGGAATGAAGTCATGCATCATGGAGTGCATGGTTTCAGAATGGCGAATTCTATGATTTCACATGCTAATGTGTTGTGCTGGTGTAATACAGTACACTGTTATTCGTGTATGAACCGGATTTGATATTTGTGTTACTGAGATATAACATCGTATGATGGAAATTATTCTCTATCGCTATCAACCAACTGCCTTAAGATTTAAATTGCAAATTTTCACATAATTTCGCAATAAATTACAGGCAAGGCTATTTTATATTCGATTAATTACAGAAAAGTATGTTTTATAGACAGTTATTTTCACTGACATCTGATTTCACAATCGTTAGTGATTTAAATTTATAGTTGGTGCAATTTATAAAAAAATGCGAAACATATATCTACAAAATGAATTTGTTTGTGACTTATGTAATTGCCATTGCGCAAGTATTCAAATTAAATTTAATATTGTTTAATATATTCATTATAATATAAACCAATTTGTAAAATAAGTATTATATGTAATATAAAAAATATATACAGTCAACTGTCTTATAACGAACTGGTAGTTCTAATAGTAAAAAATCTTCCAAGAGTTTTTTTTATAGAGCAAATTATTAAGTTGCTATGTTACAAAGTCGAACTCTAATTTATATTAAAATAAATTTTTTAAAAAAACTTCGTTATAAAAATGTTGGTTATATCTTTTATATACTAATCATGCTGAAATTACTAACTTATCTGAATAAGCCAAAAAAACATATGCCAAATTTTATTAGGTGTTTAAGAAATTATGATAACAGCTAAAATGGCTATTTTCATAATTTCTGGAACATCTAGCAAAACATTGACCAACCAAATATTTACTAATTTGATTTTGCAGTGATTATTATTGAAATCACAAACATATCGAATTGGCAAATATTCGGCCTGCAAGTTTTTTACCAGATATCCAAAATTCGTAAAAACAGCAGTAATTGGTTTTTTTGAACCGGCTAGGTCAAATTTTGTCAACTTTCATATAAGATATTAAATTTATATGGCCTGTTAGCAAAACAAAAAGTGGAATCAACACAAAAGTTAACAAAAAAATATTATATAGCAATGTGTAATGTATAGTTTATAAAATATGTATATAGAAATGAACTACAGTAATTAACTGACAACGTTTGCATTTTTGACATACACCATAATATTTTTTCAAAGATCTCCAACTATGAACTCTAAATTCTAGTGTCTTCTACTATTAAATGCTACAATGCAATTCCATAATAAACTATATTATATTTTACAAACTATGTTAGTTTCTTTAAAAATTTTGAAAATTTTTCAAAATAAATTCAAAACTTACTAATTTTAAAAAATGATTCTAACATTCTTTCTTTATAACTTGAATAACTTCAAATTCTTCAATAATGAATTGTTCAAAACTCTGCCTTAAAAGTTTTTCGTAGCTAGTTTGTTTACATCCATATGGTTGTCCAATCTCAAATATGGTGAACAATAAATTGAATTTTTAGGATCTATAACTCTACTCAATATATCATTTTTCTCATCACTACCCAAACTAAAGATGAAACTATCTTTTAACGGTGCAGTATTTTAAGGTTCCTTATCTGATGAAATTGTTTTTTACTCCAACTCAATGGATTATACCCTCTGAGAATTTCTGTTGAATTTGAAGGCTTAATTATAACTATGGCTTTATTGGAAGTTAAGGTATGTTGAAGAAACTTTTGATCTCGACTTACTCAAACTATGAGTTTAAATTGATATGGAATATGCCATGATTTGTATAATTTTCTAAAGGTGTAATATCTAATATATCAATCTAACTCGCAATCCTTGCTGCTTGATCTGGATTAATTAAAACTGATTGAATTTATTAAGTTACAATAGAATAAGTTGGTGATGTATAAAATACTGATGAACTATTAATATAAGGATCATGCAATTCAGGTGGTAAAAGATGTTTAAATATTGAAACTTGTTTTTCAAATTCAGCTGCCGGAATGTGACGTCACCTAATATATGGAATACAAGGACATGATATTTTTTCTAATGCAGCGAATTCTTTATTAGACCATTTTGTTACCTCAGGGTCTAAGTATCGGTAGTTTGAAGTTGACCAATTCCCCATTCGACGAGACGCCTCCAAATATCTAATTCTGACATTCCTAAATTATCACGTGGGCGTGAGTCAATAGAAATCAAGCAAATTTTTATAATAAATTTTTTTTGAAACTTTGAACAGAAATAACTTAACAAAAATTTAATCAAATTTGATAAAATTTTTTTTAAATTAATTTCATAAACTTATAGAATTAATTTAAAAAAAAATTTATCAAATTTGATCAAGTTTTTGTTAAGTTATTTTGATTTAAACTTTTAAAAAAAGTTACTAAAAAAAATTTGCTTGATTTCTATTGAGGTAGCCCACGTTATAAAAGCCAGTTAAAAGTTTCAACTTCCAAAGATGTGAAATCATCAGACTTGAGTAATAATTCAGGTTCTTGATAAAGTGCTTCTTGCATTATTTCTGATAATAAAGTACAAGTTGGATATTTTTGTCCTACATTATAAATTAATACTGATTGTTTGCCCATCCATAATTGTACGGAAAATTCTGATTTTTTATTCGGAAAATCGACTCCGTTCTGAACATTTTAAAGGATGTTTATTGGATGTATATGTTTTTATATGTTTTTTATACATTTTTCTGATTGTTTGCCCATCCATAATTGTACGGAAAATTCTGAAACTAACCGATTTTTTGTTCGGAAAATCGACTCCGTTCTGAACATTTTAAAGGATGTTATTGGATGTGTATGTTTTTATATGTTTTTTATACATTTTTATGCGTTTTTTTATACGATATTTTTAATCAAAATTTTTCTATTTTTACATCCCTTACAAACATCGTAATGAAAACAGTATAAACATAAACCCTTGTTCGGAAAATCGACTCCATTCCGAACAATTCCTAACAATTTTAGAACAAACATTTAGAAAGAGATTTTTTTTTTATTTAAAAATCGTTTTTCGCAAATTAAACCTATTTAGAAAAAATTCAAAATGATGATAAAAGTTTCTATAGAAATATTTGGTTTTTTAAAAATATATACACCATTTTCTTGATTAGCCCACCTACTGGATAAAGCTTGACGGAAATAAGGTGATCTCATTCCCAAAATATAATAATGAGCTTTAAATTTTTTAACATTTGGTTCTTCACCAGCTTCGATTATTACATTATGTTCGTCATCTTCTTCATTAACTCGACAGAAAGTTTTGTAGTAAATTTTTGATTAATAATTGGTATTGATGTCATTTTTTTAAATTTTCACCCGTGAAAAATTGTTATTGTTCATGTGATATAATCATGTAAAAATTTATTGCATTGATATTTTTGTCATAAAATGACATCATCATTTATGAAAATGTCACAACAAAAAATTTCACATACTAAAATAATATGAACAATAACATCAATATTGGAAATATAAAATAACAGGAAATTTTTTTTATCGGAGTTGTCACTCGTGTGTTGCGTAGCAGCTCATGGGAGTGACATTAATTCCGATGAAAAAAATCCGTTAATTTTCATTATTTTTCATCGTACGCCCAATTTCTTATACTTAAAATTTCGCCTGTAAAAAATTGTTAAAATTTCGTTCGTAAAATTGTTAAAAGTTTGTATAGATAGATATTGAATTTTAAATCATAATCCGTTTCTTTTTTTAGTTTTGAAAATTTGTGTTCGCAAACATGTAACAGTACGTATTACAGTACATTACAATATACACCTCTTATACCAGTTTCAGTAATTACTTATCTGATATACTAACTAGATTACACACGAATTATAAAAATGAATGATTTTTTATTTATCATCTTCGTAAAAATATTTCACACATACACAGTAGTCTAAACTTTATGTTCAATAAATTTTATTCATAAAAGTTGGTTTTTTAATAATTTACAAAATTTCAAGTAGTAATTTAATCATGAAGGCTGAAGTTCATATTGTTGAAACTGAAACTGCGCAAGAATTTTCAGCTGAAACTGTAATTAGAATCTTGCAACACGTTGGCCCAACAGTTGATGATATAATTAAGGAAATTAATGAAATTTACAAAAATGCAGAAATTAATAAAGAAGTTTGCTTAATTATGGCAAACCGTGCATATTCAGCAAGTCAAGCCATAATTATTATGAAGGAAAGAATTACGAGAAATGAAGAGAAGTTAAAAAATTTTCGTACAGAAACATATAGGTTGGCTCTTCAGAGACTTGAAAAAGTTATAAGAGATATCAAAGATTATACTTATAAAGTATCAAAGTTAAATCGATTTTTTATCAGATTTTTCTCAGCTAAATATGAATATGAAGATGTAATTGAGAAATATGACTTGTGTATGAAAAATCTGCAAGTTATTTTGAGAGTGAACAATGCATTTTATAGAGCTAAAGATAAAACTGAGGAAACAAAAAAAGTCGAGAAAGCACTAGAAAAAACTGAAAAAGTATGATTATAAGTATACGTAAATTTTATAAATTTTATTTATTTATTAATTAAATTTATTGTAACTCGTATATATATGTTTTAGGCCATCGAGAGACTAGAAATGCCAAACCATGGACTTTAAATGATAGAAATAATTGACTCCATAAAAAATCAATCCCTAAAAAGTCGATTACAAACTGATGCCAATTTACACGTGCAAATAATTAACCCAAATGAATTGAATGAACCTCTTGTTCGTAAAGAAACCAATATTCGTAATAATATCGTTATGAGGATTTATAAAAAGAAGAAAGTTTCCTGCAAACCCATAGCACCCATAGAATTCCAAAATCTAGGAATTCAGTTATCAATTCTTACAAAACTACAATCAAAATATATTCTCCAATTTTATGGACTCTCAAATGTCAATAACAATAAAGTTATAGTTCTTGAATGGGCTGAAAATGGGACATTAAAAGAGCTTTACAACAAATATTTATACCATGGACTAGAAAAATCCAAATTATTCGAGATATCTGCCGTGGTATAGTGTTTTTACGTACAGTAAATATTTTTCACTATGATCTTAGATGCGAGAATGTTTTTGTAAGTATCCTCAAAAATCAGACAATCAATTCCTTTTTCTCAACTTCAACTGTAGATCTTAAAAAAGGCCTGAAATATTAGCTTCTTTTTTATTAGACACAAATAAAAAATAAATGTGAAACACAATTAATTTCGAATGACTTATAGTAATCATATTAGATATATCAATTTGTTAACACCCCTATAAAAAAATCCGTCCGGATATGCACGTGGTTCTACGGAAAAGCACGGTGATCTGTGGAACGGCTAAAGAGACGGGTTTGCACGTGCGAGTTCCGTGTTGGCACGACTAAAATGGTCCGAATTGGACCGTCTGCCCGGACATTTTGGACCGTAAATGGACCGGGTTTTGCTGCACTTTACTAAGCCAAAATTCACGTGTTTTGGCACGGGTCGAGGCACACGTAAGTTTACGTGCATATATTTCTTACGACAAGAATGAATTCAATTTAGTTAGAGTACAGTATAATTGTGAAGGGTGGTAACAAACATGCCTATAGCAAAATTTTGCAAGGAATTTTTTTTTTTTAGGAATTAAAAAAAAAAGCATTTCATAGATGAGATTTGGAGGTACAGATGATTTTTTAAAAAATTTCGTTTGTTTTGAATTTTCACGTTACACCTGATCCTGCGATTTTATTGGCTACACGAGATACACGTGCCATTAAATACGTGTAATTCCAACTAACGAGCCTATACGTGTCATCCCGAATACGTGCCATTCCGTATAAAAACTTACACGTGTCATTGTGGACATACACAATGTATCATTTTAAACACGTGCCATTCCGTGTGTCGTATATATACGTGCCACAGTGCACGTGCCATCACGGACACCTCCGTGCTAAACCGTAACACCACCGGACCACTTTTTTCATAGGGCACATTTAAATTATGCTGTAGGTTTTACGTAACTTGGATGTAAAACTTGGAAATCACAAGTTTTCACATGAGATATGTGAGGAGGACGACTCAGGCATCTTACCAAATGTTCGTTGGATGGCACCCGAACAAATTAAGAAAATTAAGAGAAATGATAAAGACAATTATACATTTAATCGCGAAATGTTCAGGTGCTTATAGTTAATATTAAAATTTTTGAATTAAAAATTGACCTGATTTTTTAATAATTATTCTTTGTGATTAGCCTTGGAATGCTTATTTGGGAGCTTTGCTATGAAAACATTCCATACAAAAATATGAATATTAAGCAAGTATCAGATCATGTTTTAAGTGGTAACCGAGAAGAGCTTATGACAGGAAATTTCAAAACTCCTAACGAATATAAGATTCAAAAACAATTTATTGAAATCATCAGAAAAGGTAATTTCACTTTGAGTTTTATATCATTTTCTTAACTTTCGATTTATTTCTTGCATAATTTATATAGCATGGCAACATACACCAACCGACCGAATGACTATAGTAAATTTAAACGAAAAGGTTGAAAAGTTATCTGTAACCTATCCAGTTTGTTCTAAAGATTCAATGTTGCTCAAAGATAAAGAAATAAACTTGGATGAAAATATGGACCATTTTAAACTTGATTTAACGGATTTAATGTCATTCGAATTAAACTTGGATGAAATGAACAGCCTAAAACTTGATTTAATGCTATTTGAAGATAAAGAGTTAACCTTTGATGAAATTATGAACAATCCAAAACTAGATCTTAATGATGCAGATGCACAGTGCCAATATGCAGTTTCGTTGCTTAATAATCTTAGAAATCTTGATGAAAATAAAAAAGGGAAATACTACTATAAAATCCTACATTATTTTAAATTAGCTGCTAATGAAAGTGTTGATGCAATGTATTATTTAGGAGATATTTATATTAATGGAAAACTTAAAGTACCAAAAGACGATAAACACAAGGAACTTGGGATAATATACTTAAAGTTAGCAGCTAACAATAACTATGAAAAGGCAATAAAGTTATTGAAAGAATCAATATTCTGCTATGAAAACGGGATAGGCATAATCAGTAATAAAAAAAAAGCATTTGAGTGGTTTTTGGAATTTGCTGAAAGGGGCGATTCGATAGGACAGTTCAATGTTGGATTCTGCTATCAAAATGGTATAGGCACGGTCAAGGATGAAAAAAAAGCATCTATGTGGTATTTGAAGTCTAATAAGAAAGAAACATTTGAATGGTTTTTGAAATCTGCTGAGGATGGGAATTCTTATGGACAGCATAATCTTGGATTTTGCTTTGGAAACGGTATTGGCACATCTAAGGATGAAAAAAAGGCATTTGAATGGTTTTTAAAATCTGCTGAAGGTGGTAATTCTATTGGGCAGTGTAGTCTTGGATCTTGTTACAAAAATGGTATAGGCACATCCAAGGATGAAAAAAAAGCATTTGAGTGGTATTTAAAATCAGCTGAAGGTGGCAATTCTAATGGACAATTTAATCTTGGATGTTGTTACGAAAATGGTATAGGCACATCTAAGGATGAAAAAAAAGCATTTGAGTGGTATTTAAAATCAGCTGAAGGTGGCTATTCTATTGGACAGTTTAATCTTGGATCTTGCTATGAAAATGGTATAGGTACACCTAAAGATGAAAAAAAAGCATTTGTATGGTATTTAAAATCTGCCAAAGGTGGCAATTCCAAGGGACAGTGTAGCCTTGGATTTTACTACGAAAATGGTATAGGCACATCTAAGGATGAAAAAAAGGCCTTTGAATGGTATTTAAAATCTGCTGAAGATGGCAATTCTAATGGACAGTGTAATCTTGGATCTTGCTATGAAAATGGTATAGGTACACTCAGAGATGAAAAAAAAGCATTTGAGTGGTATGTAAAATCCGCTGAAGGTGGTAATTCGATAGGGCAGTTCAATGCTGGATTCTGCTATCAAAATGGCATAGGCACGACCATAGATGTAAAAAAAGCGTCTGAGTGGTATTTAAAGTCTAATAAGAATGAGGTATTTGAATGGTTTTTGAAATCTGAGAATGGCAATTCTTATGGGCAGCTAAATCTTGGATTTTCCTACGGAAAATGTATGGGCGCATCCAAGGTTAAAAAAAGGCATTTGAATGGTATTTAAAATCTGCTAAAGGTATTAATTCTATTGAGCAGTGTAGTCTCGGATCTTGTTACGAAAATGGTATAAACACACCTAAGGATGAAAAAAAGGCATTCGAGTGTTATTTAAAATCATCTGAAGGTGGCTATTCTGTTGGACAGTGTTATCTTGTATCATGCTATGAATATGATATAGGTACACTTAAAGATGAAAAAAAAGCATTTGTATGGTATTTAAAACCTACCGAAGGCGTCAGTTCCAATGGACAGTATAGTCTTGGATCTTTCTATGAAAATGGCATATACGCATTCAAGGATAAAAAAAAAGCATTTGAATGGTATTTAAAATCCGCTCAAAGAGGCAATTTAGATGGACAGCGTTGTCGTGGATCTTTCTATGAAAATGGTATTGGTACACTCAAAGATGAAAAAAAACCTTTGAGTGGTATTTAAAATCTGCTGAAGGTGGCAATTGCAATGGACAGTGTAGTCTTGGATCTTGCTACGAAAATGGTATAGGCACACCTAAAAATGAAAAAAAAGCATTTGAATGGTATTTAAAATCTGCTGTAAATGGCAATTCTAATGGACAGTGTAGTCTTGGAGCTTGCTACGAAAATGGTATTGGTACACATAAAGATGAAAAAAAGGCATTTGAGTGGTATTTAAAATCTGCCGAACGTGGTAATTCCAATGGACAGTATAATCTTGGATCTTGCTATGAAATTGGTATAGGCACATCCAGGGATGAAAAAAAGGCATTTGAATGGTATTTAATGTCTGCCGAAGGTGGAAATTCTATTGGACAGCATAAAATTGGATTGTGCTATCATTATGGTAGAGGTACTATAATGGATGAAGGAAGGGCATTTAAGTGGTATTTAAAATCTGCAAAAAGTGGCAATTCTGATGGACAGAGAAGCCTTGGATTCTGCTATGAAAATGGCATAGCAGTAGTCAAGAATGAAGAGAAGGCATTAGAGTGGTATTTTAATTTCTACTATAGAAATGGTGCAGAAACCTTTATAGATGGAATAAAGGCATTTGAATGGTTTTTGAAATCTGCTGAATATGGTAGTACTAATGGACAGTATAGTCTTGGATTTTGCTATGAAAATGGTATAGGTACACCCAAAGATGAAAAAAAAGCATTTGAATGGTATTCGAAATCTGCCGAAGGTGGTAATTCCAACGGACAGTATGGTCTAGGATCATGCTATGAAAATGGTATGGGTATTTCCAAAGATGAAAAAAAAGCATTCGAATGGTATTTAAAATCGGCCAAAGGCGGCAATTCCAAAGGACAGTATAGTCTTGGATCTTCATCCAAGGATGAAAAAAAAGCATTTGAATGGTATTTAAAATCTGCCCAAGGTGGCAATCCCAATGGACAATGTAGCCTTGGATCTTGCTATAAAAATGGTATAGGCACATCCAAGAATGAAAAAAAAAGCATTTGAATGGTATTTAAAATCTGCCAGAGGTGGTTGGGTCTTGCTATGAAAACGGTATAGGTACACCCAAAGATGGAAATAATGCATTTGTATTGTATGTAAAATCTGCCAAAGACGGCAATTCCAATGGGCAATATAGACTTGGATCTTGCTATGAAATGGTATAGGTACACTCAGAGACAAAAAGAAGCATTTAAATGGTATTCAATATCAGCCGAAGGTGGCAATTCTATTGCACAGTATAGTCTTGGGTATTGTTTTAAAAATGGTATAGGCACATTTAAAGATAACAAAAAGGCATTTTAGTGGTATTTAAAATCAGCTGAAGGTGGCTATTCTATTGGACAGTTTAATCTTGGATCTTGCTATAAAAATGGTATAGGCACACTCAGAGGCAAAAAAAAAGCATTTGAATGGTATGTAAAATCCGCTGAAGGTGGCAATTCTAATGGACAATTTAATCTTGGATCTTGTTATGAAAACGGTATAGGCACATCCAGGGATGAAAAAAAGCATTTGAATGGTATTTAAAATCTGCTGAAGGTGGCAAATCCAATGGGCAGTATAGTCTTGGATCTTGCTATGAAAATGGTATGGGCACATCCAAGGATGAAAAAAAAGCATTTGAATGGTATTTAAAATCGGCCAAAGGTGGAAGTTCTGATGGACAGATTAAGCTTGGATTTTGCTACGAGAATGGTATAGGTGTTATTAAGAATGAAAAGGAAGCATTAGAATGTTATTTTAAATCTGCTGGATTCTACTATGAAAATGGCGTTGGCACTTTTAAGGATAAAATAAAAGCATTTAGGTTATTTTTAAAATCTGCTGAATATGGTAATCCTATTGGACAGTATAATCTTGGATATTGCTATGAAAATGGTATAGGTACACCTAAAAATAAAAAAAAAGCATTAGAATGGTATTTAAAATCTGCTCAATGTGACGATTCCAATGGACTGTGTAGTCTTGGATCTTGCTATGAAAACGGTATAGGTATACTTAAAAATAAAGAAAAAGCATTTGCATTGTATTTAAAATCTGCCAAAAGCGGCAATTCCAAGGGACAATATAGACTTGGATCTTGCTATGAAAACGGGATAGGTACATTCAAGGATGAAAAAAAAGCATTTGAGTGGTATTTAAAATCCGCTGAAGGTGGCAATCCCAATGGACAGTATTGTCTTGGATCATGCTTTGAAAATGGTATAGGCATTTTCAAAGATGAAAAAAAAGCATTTGAATGGTATTTAAAATCAGCCAAAGGCGGCAATTCCGATGGACAGTATAGTCTTGGATCTTTTTATGAAAATGGTATATACACATCCAAGAATGAAAAAAAGGCATTTGAATGGTATTTGAACTCTGCCCAAGGTGGCAATTCTAATGGACAGTGTAGCCTTGGAATTTGTTATAAAAATGGTATAGGCACATCCAAGAATAAAGAAAAAGCATTTGAATGGTATTTAAAATCTGCTGAAAATGGCAATCCCAATGGAAATATAGTCTTGGTTCATGCTATGAAAATGGTATAGGTATTTCCAAAGATGAAAAAAAAGCATTTGAATGGTATTTAAAATCGGCCAAAAGCGGCAATTCCGATGGACAGTATAGTCTTGGATATTTTTATGAAAATGGTATATACATATCCAAGAATGAAAAAAAGGCATTTGAATGGTATTTAAAACCTGCTATTGGTGGCAATACTCAAGGGCAAAATAATGTCGGATTCTACTATGAAAATAAAGATGAAATACAAGCATTTATGTGGCATTCGAAAGCTGCTGATGGCGGCAATTTGAATGGACAAAATAGCCTTGGATTCTGTTACAAAAACGGCATAGGCACAGCCAAGAACGAAAAAAGGCATTTGAATTGTATTTAAAATCTGCCGAAAAAGGCAATTCGGCCGCACAATATAATCTTGGTGCCTGCTATGAAGAAGGTGTGGGTGTGTCTAAGGATGAACAAAAGGCATTTTATTGGTACTTGAAATCTGCAGAAAATGGGCACAATGATGGACAATATAGTCTTGGATTATGTTATCGTAATGGTATTGGAACATTACCTAATCAAGAAAAAGCCATTGAATGGTTTCAAAAAGCAGAAAGTAACGAATATCGACAAGTAACTTTATCATCGAGAAATAAATTATCAGTATCATGGATTCCGATTCCAATTGAAGAATTAAAATTTATGAAAAAAGTTGGACAAGGTGGATTTGCAACTGTTTATTTTGCTTTTTGGACACGAAGAAGCAATAACACTGATCAAAGACGTAATGTTGCACTTAAATTATTTCATGATCAAAAAATAGTCATAAAGAACTTATGACAGAGGTACGTACATATTTGATAAGTCTAATTTTATTAAAATTAAATATCATTATTGTTCTAATAATGAGATTTATATTTAAAGTTAAAGGCATATTCAAATATTGGAATTAAAAGCCCCACATTTTTGCAGTGCCACGGAATATCAAAGCTTAAAGATAAAGATGAATATATTTTAGTTATGCATTATGCAAGAATGGGTCTTTGCGTACGAATCTTAACAAAGTTGCACAAATGAAATGGAAGGAAAAATTAGAATTGTTATCTTATATTGCATCAATTAATTCATTCGAATAATATTATTCATTGTGATTTACATAGTGGTAATATACTTCAAGATGATTTATATAATGCATATATCGGAGATTTAGGATTTGCAACGTCGATTAATAAAACATTAGATAAAGAATCAGGAGGAATTTATGGTGCCTTACCATATATAGCACCAGAAATTTTGGAAGGACAAAAATTTACCAAATCGTCAGATATTTATTCTTTTGGAATGATTATGTGGGAAATTTCTTCAGGAAATGTTGCATATTTCGATTATAAAGATGAAGATTTAATACTGGAAATAGCAATTCGAGATAAAAGACCAGCTATTATTAAAGGAACAGCACCATGCTATGTAAATCTTATGAAGAAATGTTGGGATAAAGTTCCAGAGAAACGACCATCCGCCATAGAAATTCATGAAACTATTTTAAAATGGAAAAATAGCATTAAAACTTTGGCTGAATTTTTAAAATCTGATAAAAAAATGGAAATCAAACCTAATGCTCTTAACAATACGGAAAATCGTGCTATTTATACTAGTGAAATATTAAAAATCTTAGCCAACAGTCACTCGAATACAACCCTTCAACTGTAATTATTTTTGATAATAATATTTATATTTAAAGATTATTAGTTGGTATAGGTTATAGTAATGCATTTAAATGAATGGAAATTCGCCAAGAATACAAAACATATTAATATTTACAATTTTAGTGGCGCCCCTAGGCGAGTTTCAAAAACCAATTGACAAGTCAATTAACTTATCAAAAATATATTTAAGTGATAAATTGCAGTTGAAGAGTATAAATTTCATAGTAAAAATCGGTAGAGAATTACTATTTCCTTCATATAAAGTTGGAATGTCGAAAGATGAGTATTGATTTACAGATCTTCTGCATAATCTGTTTGTAATAATAACTTTTGTGTTTTATTGAAAAGTTTTATGTCATACTACAATTATAGTATATATTAAATATTATATTTCCTTTCTCATCCTTAATATTCTCATTTTAGCTTTTATCCAAACTTAAATTTTTTTGATAATAAACATGCGATTGAAAAATAAATTTTACATATTATCAATTTCTTATCCAATATCTATTTAATTAAAATAAATCTATTGGCATATCTTCGTCAATCTATCTCTATCTCTAATCATTGATTTTTGAATTTTAAACAGCTATCACAGCTATTGAGATTTATTTAAAAAGTGTAAACACAAATATATATGTGTGTGTTATAAATGGGAAAGGAATTTAAGTAGATTTGGACTTTTCTAGTTAAATTAATGATAAAAATAGTCCAAATGCTGGTTTTATATAAAGAGTTTTACTAAAACGCACCTATGGTGTTTTACACCATGTTACACAAACTATTAGAATAGCCAATAAAAATTTAAGATCAGGTGTAACTATACATGCTGGCAAAACCCGGACAAATTCCAAATAATAAAAAAACAATTGCTATTTATAAAAGATTAAATCAAATAAATAATCTTAATATTTTGTAAATATATTATTTATAACTATAAGAATATATATGATTTGTTTAAATAAAGATTATTAATAAAGTTTTTGAGATATTAGTAATACTAGAATTTGGGATTTGGGATTTGGGATGACGGACAAATCCCAAACTATAGTAAGTCGGGATTTTGCCAACATGTATAGGTGTAACATAAAATTTCATTTTTTTGTTTATTTTTTTAAAAAAACGTTCATATCTCAAAATTTTGCTTATGAAACCATCTTTGGGGCTCTAATAAAAAAAATTCCTTGCTAAATTTTGTATATACTAATTTACAGATAAAATCCCAGGTCTCACCTCACCCTAACCCTAAAGTAATTGTGCGTTTTATAATATTTGTATATAAAAATTCCGATTCCGTTTAATTTCCGGTTCAACTTACAACAAATATAAAGCAATTTTTTATACCGTATTTTCGCGAAATAACGGGCATGGGCGTTATTTCGAATAATGGCCCGAATTAAGCTTGATTTAGGCCAAAATTCATAATTTCACCCCTGCGCGTTATTTCGTGAAAAACGGTAATCTAAATTACTTTGTTTACTACACAAAAAGGTTTAAATGTTTATAGTACCAGAGGTCTTAATTCATTTTTAAATTTAATGTAAAAACAAATTCTATATTGAAAATTTTGCCAAAGGTTTAGTTACAAACCAGTTAATTAAATGATGTAAAAACAAATTCTATATTGAAAATTTTGCCAAAGATTTAGTTAGAATAAAAGAACGGCCGGCAAACCAGTTAATTAAATGTAAGTCAGTTATAGGCTTATGACTAACACAATTATTACAAATTATCAAGTTTCTACACAATGTATCTAAAATTTGTGTATATACGTTATAACATAATGTATAAAAACTACAGTTTTAAGATAATTTTAATTGATTGCAATTATAAACACGCATGACAAAATTAGTTGCAATTAATTTTTCGGTAAACCTGCATATTAGTAACCAACGATCGAAGGCGCAGTCACATGATTTTCTAAGTTAGAAATTTTGGAATTTGCAAAAAAACAATCGCCTTGTAGTCTTGGATAAGACCTATAAAGGCCACACAAAATTGATGTTTCGTTGGTACTCTAAAGGCTCTCGTCTTTTTATTACAACAGTTTACAAAAATATGTAAACAGCGATTTACATATACACGTGTGGGAAATCGGAGAATCTGGAAATTTAGATTAGTAAAAATTACAGCTGTTTTCAAAAATGTGTGAATAAAGTACGCCTAAATGGCGTCCTCTTCGGAGGTTTGTTAAAAAAAAATGTGTGAACAGCGATTTCCATACCTACTATACGTAATCACCCGATATTTTTACTTAGGGAACTAACACTTATTACGTAAATATAACACCCTTCCAGAGTCATTGATTTGACAATTACAATTTCTAAAATAATCAAAACATAATCTTTATATGATTTGTTACTTTAGAGCTAGCATTAGAACTTGTAATTAAATGACTGACTCTGAAGGAGTGCTAAATTTACGTAATAAGTGTTAATTTCCGTAAAATTCCGGTTAGAGCGGGTTTTGAAAACTTAGGAAATGATCTGTGGCCGTTCACACCTTTTCGAAATCAGCTATAATAAATTACCCAGACAATTGATTTGCATTGAGATTCTAACCAATAGAAATACGACACATTTCATTTAATATGCATTAAATCAAAATTGAAATAATTTAAACGTCTGATAAAAAACAACGATGGTTGAAAAAATTGAAATTAAGGAACCAAACAATTTCGATGAAAAAATTAATGATATCGTAAAAAATTATTCTGGAAAAAATATTTATGTACTGATTTATGGTGTGAAGACATTTCTTTCTTAAACTTACACTATTAAACATGAGAAATTAACAATTAACCCATTTTATTTATACAGGGGATTGGTGTCCTGATTGTAGAAATGCTGACCCTATAATCAATCGTCATATAGAAAAGAAAACTAACAGCGTGCTTGTTAAGGCTTCTGTTGGTGAAAGGCCTGAGTATGTTACGATTCATTTTGATTACGTGTAATTTTTTTCTTTTTTCTTTTTTCTTTTTTTTTTTTAATTTTAGTATCTCAAAAAGGTATGTGAATAGTCTGTACAAACACCATTCGAGAATTCGTCTCAGAAAAATTCCCACATTGATCAAATGGTCAGCTAATCAAGTAAATGATAAACATCTGGTAGAAAACGAGTGTGAGAATGAAAAATTGTTGACTGAATTTTTCTCTGATTAATTTTCTCTTAACTCATTTACGGTGTTAGCAATTTTTGGTTCTATCGGTAAAAATACTACAGTACTATGTTGTAATCTATATTACTTAAAACATTTATACAAATATAAAAAAAACTACCCCATTAGGGGTTTCATAATTAAATTCAGAGAATCTTATTTTATCTTTCGGATTTATAATTCAACGTAGTAAAAATACTATTTAAAAAATCTACTTATTTTCAAAATACGTCACTTATTTATTAATTATGAAACCCCCTATCGGGGTTTCTAAATTAAAATCTGAGAATCTTATTATTCAACAACATTGTAAAAATGCTATTTAAAAAATTCTATTTTCGAAATGCACTACTTATTTGTTAATTTTGAAACTCTCTAATAATAAATATCAGATTATTATCTAAAAATCAAGTGGTTTAATTTTTTGTCTATTTATTATTTACCTTTTTTTTTTGTCTACAAAATTCACAAAATGAAATTTGTGAATTCTACGAACCCTGCATGTTACCATAGTGAAAGCAATAGTAGTATACAGGATTCGTAGGAATCACAAAACTCATTTTCGTACCAGTTTAAAACTCTAGATAAATATTATGTTATTTTATTATTGTCACGTATCATTTTTAGAATTTATCGGTACTTGTTCTTTTAACCTCATTGAAAATAAAAGTCAAGTTGTTAAACAAAAGTTTATTATATTTTTTTATATGATACTAATAATTAAATTGGAACCGTGAAAATTTTATTAATCGTTAATCGCGTCATTTAACTATAAATTTCACCAACTCAACTGGATTTAAAGTTTCTATTGATTATTAACAAATCATTTATACTAGTTAGCCTTGGGCTCATAATGGTATATGTAGCAATACAATTTTGATTCCATAAAAATATTTTTATTGTTAAATTGTGGTTGATAATTACTAATAGCAAACCGGACGCTTAAAACGGATTTAGGATTCATAGTTCCTTGAACCATAATAATTATCTTAATGTTAGCTGAACTAGATGGTTATGCCTAGAAAATTTCTAAGCAGTTCAAATCTTTACAATGGACAAACTTTATTTAGGAAAGATCTAATAGTAACAATATATTATTAAACATCCTTTGTAGCATAGTTTTCAAAGTACAGTAAAACCTCTTTAAGTGCACGCTCTTGGGACAACATTTAACAACGTGCACTTAGAGAACTATAAGAAAAAGTGCATTTATAAAGTGCATAAATATATTTGGGCCAGAACTTGAGCGTGCATTTAAAGAGGGTGTGCACTTATAGAGAGTGCATTTATGGAGTTTTTACTGTATATAACTTTAATCGCATATTGTCCTAATAACAGATAAATAAAATTAAATAATAATAAATAATGAATATCATATGCTCCGATTTTTGGAATTTATAAAAAAAGCTTATTTTTTTAAAACTTTAAAGCTAAATAATTTTTGATCTACTGGTCCATTTTAAATGATTTAACTACCAAAATGTTCGTCTCTTTGAGATGATTCCAATGAGCCCAAAATCATAAAACCCCAATCACAGAGTCATGAAAAAATGTACTATAAAAATAGGTAACACACCTGAAATTGGTTTGATCTATGTCAAACCAATTTCAGGTACATCACCTATTTGATAGCACATTTTCTCATGACCCTGTAATTGCATTTTTATGATTTTGGGCTCATTGGAATCATCTCAAAGAGACGAACATTTTGGTAGTTAAATCATTTAAAATGGACCAGTAGATTAAAAATTATTTAGCTTTAAAGTTTTAAAAAATAAGCTTTTTTTATAAATTCCAAAAATCAGAGCATATGTAACAACAAATTATACTTTTTTTTGTTTTTTATAACCTCCCTCTGCTATCCTGAAGGTCCTAGACACCTCTCTCCGCTATCTTGAAGGTCCTAGACACCTTAGGTTGCTGTCACTCTCTAAAGCCAGAGTTATCATTCTGCGGAGATCGATGGTAGGCCATTGGCCTCTGTTAGTCACCGAACTAGTGAGATAGCTCATGCTCCATTAAGTCCATCTCATGACGTCCTGGGTCCCTGATCCCACAGTGTAGGACCCACTTTATCTAGGTCCGCAGTTCCCTAACTTCACATGACCCACCAGTCGGCTTGCTTTGTGGACTGGGGTCACTCAATGTTTATGTCATTTCTTGACATTATTGTTCCTAATTTGGGAATTCCTTATGTTAACGATGTTTCTTGTCAGATTTACCCTTTTCTGGTATTGTCTGACATTGTGGCTGTGTCACACAACCTTATCAATCTTATTGATATAGTAACCCATCATAACTGGATATTTCTCTCAAAGATCTTTCCTATTCGTGGTCTTAACACAATTTTGTCTCCCGTTGGACTTTAACCGGCGACCTTGCGAATATTATCCTGGAGTGCTAACTACTGCACTATAGACCCAAAGGGTCCAAATTATACTTTTAAAATAATCAAATCAATCTAAATAAATTTACAAATATAAATTAGGTCATGCAAAATTAATTAATTGGTTTTCATAACCCACTGAAAAATTTTTTTACATGTTTTAATAACCAGATGGAATTTTATAAAAAAATTTCTATTTACAATTTTTTTAAAATTTTATATAACTTATGAATTTTTTTTTTAAAAAAAAAGACAGCCAGCCAGCCGGATCTACTGTATTTAAAAATTTCATGTTATGAAAACCAAGCAATTAAATTTTTATGGCCTAATTAATATTAAAATCACAGTTGCTATATCTCAAAAACTAGTTATAGCTGTTTTCATAAATTCTGAAGCAATTGAAAAATTGCTGATGACAGAATCGATAAGTTACTGAGTTCAGCAGAAGTCAGTTACTTATTGACTCTGACTCAGTAACTTATCGATTCGGTCATCGTCAATTTTTTCAGTTGTCCAGAATTTATGAAAACAGCTATAAATAATTAATAGTATTCTATAAAAAAAAATAGAGCATCACAAAAATCTTTAAGACTCTAGCGCCAAAAATTTCAATAAAAAATTTTTTCACAGTTAAATTAGGGTTAGAGTTTGTTATTAAGTTAGCTTAGGAAAGCTTTCTTAATACAAAAATTTCTTAAGAAAAACTTTTTGTTAGTGCGAAATAAGCAGTTTCATAGATTTTGCGTTTCTTAGTATACACCTGATCTCGAAATATGATTGGCTGGCGAAATAGTAGCAAAATTTTTTAGGGCAATGATGTTAGGTGGTTCAAAAATCTTTTGTTTTTTTTTGTAACTACTTAATGCAGTAAATGTATCCTGTAACCCTATAAAAAAAGTGGTCTAGGGTGTAGTATGGGTTGGTATCAGGAATACACGAAATGGCACAGTAGGAGTGATACATACAGGCATATTGCACAGAATGGCATGGTAAAAAGTGGCACAGAAATTACAACAGGATGCCTAATTTTTTATTATAAATTACACAAATTAATGAAATCACAGTTTTAAAATTTTCACTCAAAGTCTTAGTCATAATACACAACATTCCTTAAAACAAATAAGCTATCAAGGCTTCAGAATCAATCAATACAAAGAATATCAAATTTAATGTCACCTGGTAATATATATCCCCTTCAAAGATGGACAATTATTTTGCCTACTTTTATAAGATTCTTTTGGAGTTTTTGAGATTTTGCTATAAAAGATAGCTCATTAGATGCACACAAGCAAGAACTTTCCGGAAATGCATCTTTGAAGGAAGGGTATCTTATAAAAATATAGAGAAGTTTAAGAAAAATTGGTTTATACTATGTAGATTGTAATTTTTGCTAATTAAGGAGGTCGGTTAGGATAATAACAGATATTACGTAATATCCTGAAGGGAAAGGGGTCTCTAATTTTCTTATGTTAGATATATAAATTTATAACAGCCAATCAAATTTCTCTTGCGTAGGGAGAGGGGGTAGAAGTTATAGTAAAAAAATATTATGTAATATCTGTTATTACCCTTAAAGCGGAGTTAACTCAATATATAATCTACATACTGCATAAATTGAATTCTTGATATCTATATATAAAAAACCTTCTAAATGCATCAAAAAAGTAACTCTAACCCTAACTAAATTTTCCTCCGCTTTGACCGACCTCTAATTAAGTATTATTTTTTTTAGCAAAACAATATTGCAAGTTTATAACAGATAAAAATATGTTTCAGGTAATTACTTTATTAATTCTTTTTTTGAGGAGGTATACAATTTATAAGATTTTTTTGGTTTCTTATACTGTATTGATTATGCTATTGATTTCAAATTGTTTTCACATCTAATATTTATATAGGGACAACTTCTCTACTAGCTTATAGACAAACCTTGTAACATGACCTATAGCAGAAAGAAGTAAAATGTTAATGTTAAGTTCTTTAAGTATTTCTATTTTATTATCATCATTTTTCAAATACTAAAAATCTTTATCCAATCACACAATTTGTATAATACAGACTGCGTGATTATAAAGGAAGAAGACAGTAATTTGTTATTCTCAATTCACCTATTTTTTAGTGAATTTGGCAATTTCTTTATCTTGTTATATGAATGCAGAAATGATGATTTTTGTAATAATAATTATTTTTAAGATTAAGGTTGGGACTTTTAGTATAATTATTTTATTCTAATCTAAGTAGATTCCAATCTATTATAATTCCTTCCTACTTACAACATATACTTAAATTATTGTAGATATTTTAATTATATAGTAGAAAATCAAATTGCTTTGTAATATTGAAAAATAAAATAAATTTATATAGACAGGATTCTTTGTAGTTAGCAAAGCAGTTATCATATAATGTAATTTTATATGTTCTATATAGTGATTTATAAATTATCAATGAATTTTAATAAATTAATAATTACAATCTAATAAATATTATTTAATTAATATTTGATTTGTAATTTACTTGGATTATGTGCCTTATGCCCAATAAAAAAATATAAATGTTTATTCATTAGTTGATTTGTTTATATCTATATTGTGATACATTATATTGGTAAAAACTCTCTCCGCTGATCAACTTTTCCAAATCTGGCAGAAAAGAAAAAAGCTAAAAACGAGATAAGTAACTTAGGAAACAGCCAAAAACTCCCTAAGGAAAAAGAAGGACAAGCAAAAATCATATAGAGTTTGCTAGTACAACTTAAAAGAAAAAGGACAATACTAGCTGACAAACCTAAACTTCAAATTTTTTTTGAAAAAAATTTTTTGGAAATTTTTGGGGATTGGGCTTAACCCTGAATCGTAGATCACTAAAACAACAAACAAACAAAACAATTGCATGATCTGCATAAACAACAAAACAATAAATGAAGTAAACAAACTGAAAATAAACAAACTTGTCACGTGCGCAGCAAATCAAATCTTGTGTACCAAATATTGTGATAATCGATGAACAGAATGCAAGTTCCAGAATGGAAGGTTGAATTTCTTAAGAAGGGGTACCAAGCTATAAAGTATGGTGGTACAGGTTGTTTAGACTTATTAAAAAGAGAATGTGTAAGAACACAGATAGTAGACCAAGAATTAGCAAAAGCCATACAAATCATTACAGCGGAAGAAATTTGTATTATAAGGCATTTTTTGGAATGCTATACAAAACTATCAGAAAAGCAACTTGGTGAAATTCAAAGAAAGGAGTCGAAGGAAAGTGTTGATTCTACAGAAGCAAAAAATCAGGCTAGGATAGAAACTCTCCTTCAGCTAGAGTGTGGAATGATGGATTATGAAACTCAAGTCTTGGAAGATGAGCTTAAGCTCAAATATGAAATCGAAGATGGAAATCAGGTTCAACAATTAGAGAAACCAGAGAATCCAGAGGAAGACGTAATGATGTCGTTAGAAGACAAAGAATTTCAAGTAAATGTGAACCAAAACAAGGAAAAAAACAACCTTACTCAGTATAAACAAGAGGCTTTAGGTATGCAAGAAACCTATACGATTTGGGATGTTCCACTCAAAAATGGCAATGTATCAATCAAAAAACTAATGGGTCGCTATGGAAAAGTTAAGAATATTACTTGGACAACAAATAAGTTCAATAAAACAGCAGTTGTGGATTTAACACTCAAAAACCAAAGATACAAGAATATACTCGAGAATACATGGGCACTTCCAATAGGTAGATGGCTTACTAGAATCTCGAAGGGTATAAAGCAAGAAAAGATCATGGAAGAAAGAAAGTCATTTAGAGCAGTATTAGGTGGTATTCCAAGAAATACGATGGAGGTCTTATTATTCAGACAACTAAAACAAGTCAAAGCAAAAACAATCTTTATACCAGTAAATAGTAATGGTAATCCGAGGGGGTCAGCTTTTGTATACTTTGATTGTAAAGAGGATCTTGAGAAAGCGGTCCTAACTCAAGTCAATTATGGAAGTAACTCTCTCTTTTGGAAAGAAACCGGTAAAAAATACGTATTAAACTTGAGAAATGAAAGTGATAGACAGATTAATGAAAGTAGAGAATTTTATGGAAAAAAGAAGTACGCTACTTTGGCGGAAGAACAAGAAAGTATAGTAGGAATAGATAACCTCACCAAACCCAGAAAGAAAGTGCCACTAGAAGCTAGATCGAGGAGTCATTCTCGCGAAAACAGAAAAGGAAAGAATGTATTAAGAGAAACGCAATATAGTAACAAAAGTGCAATAGCAGAAACAGGATTTACAAAAGAAAATGTACATTGTGCACCCTCCCGAAGCACCAAATTTGAGGAAAAAAGTATTCTAGAAGAAATTCTGAGACGTCTTAATAGAATTGAAGAAAAACAAGGGCTGGAAAGGCCCTGTCGCTCCTGAAGGGCGCCCCAGTTGTAATAGAGAATGGTGCAACTTCTAAGGGGTGTAAGGATGTTGCACCATTTGGTGGGGTTCAGGAAAGGAGCATAGGGGTTGCGTTTCATAATATTAATGGACTTAAAACACAATTTCATAGAGTAGATTTTTTAGTTTCATGGGCTATTGAGGAAAAAGTAGATATAATTGGAATAGCAGAAACGAATTTGGGTGAAAGAGAGGCGAAGTTTATAGCAAAAGATCTGGGCAATTTTAGAAGTTTTTGGTCGAGTGCATCACCTGACAAACTCAAAGGGTCAGGCGTAGGACTTTTGATGCACAGGAACATTGAGCAACATATAGGGAAAATAGAACGATTTAATGAATATTTAATGTGTGCATATATTTTCTTTAAAAAGTGTAAACTACTAATAATTGTAGCTTACATACCTCCAAGTGATGAGACATGTGCAACAATGGTTATTGGAAAAATCCAAGAAATAGTTAATAAAAATGAGAAGACCTGGCAAATCGTTATAATGGGGGACTTTAATCGTATACCCAACAAACTATTGGATAAGTCCTCACAAACAACAAACCTCAAACGTTGTTCTCTTTTCACATGGATGGAAAAGAAATCCTTTGTAGATGCTTTCAGAAGGCTAAATCCCAGGGCCAGAAAGTACACTTGGAGTAACGGTCATACAAGTACAAGGATAGACCAAATATGGTTGTCAGAAAACTTAATGAGCAAGGCTTTAAAAGCAGATATCATCGAAATGGGAACAGTAACAGGTAGTGATCATGAATTGCCCATAGTTGAAATTCTTTTGGATTGCAGTAATTGCACAGACTCAAAGTGCAGAGCAGGGCAAACTTCCTCATCACGAATAGTTTGGAAGCTTGACAAGGCAACGAAGGAAAATTGGGACAATTACAGAACGGCGCTATGGAATAAGATCAAAAAGAATTTGCCACAATGGCTACTAAAGGATTAACAAACTGAAGAGTCATATCAGGTACCTGAGCAAAGAGTCTGCATAGATCAATTATGGGTTATAATCGAGGCTGCAATTTGGAAGGCAGCAATAGAAACATTGCCAAAGAAAAAAATTCAAAATAAAAAGAAGTCTGTCAAAAAGGATAAGGAGTCGCCTACCAAAAAAGTGGCCAAAGAGTTTGGCAGATTAATCAAAAGTGTTGCAAACAACAAGAATGCGCATCACATGATCAGCAGCTGGAATAATAAAATCAAAAGTATTAATTCCAGTGCAGGTACGGGGATACCAAATATCAATCTGGAACATGTTGATATTTGGCTTAATAGTGCATCTTTGTGGTGGAAAGCAATAGAAGGCAAATTTATTAGTGAAGAAAAATTGCATAGAGAAAAGGAAAATCAAAAAGTACGTGCAAAAAAGATGCGAAATGATTGTAGATGAGCAGAAGAAAATGCTAAGAAGCTTCTCGAAAGGCCATTTAATAAGGTAGTTTTGGACCGAATATTAATCAAGGAGAATGATGAATATGAGTTAATCTCCGAACCCAGTGAAGTTCTATCCAAGACCAACAAGCATTTTAAGGAACAGTTCAGAAGAAGTATTCCTCGACTAGACCTACTGAATGAAGTGTTGAGAAGTATTTATCAACCACTAAGTGGGATTCAAGAAGAATGGTATGAGCCGGTTCTGTTACCAGTAGAGTTAGAGGAATGGCTCTTAATGCTTAATGAGATTAGAACAAATTCGGCACCAGGGGTATCCAATATTACTTATGAGTTAATTAAACAAGCGGATCTCCGAGTGCATACAGCTTTCAAAAATTTTGCAAATATTTGTCTTGTGCAAGGAAATATTCCAAACAAATTGAAAGTCGCACAAATTTATACGATTCCGAAGGGAGAAGATTGGGGTTTTGAGTTGAATAGGGTGAGACCAATTGCATTATTGGAAGCCTTCCGTAAGTGCATAACAAAAATCATAACAAAGAGATTAAGTGTGATAATTAAAGACAAGAACATTTTGCAAGGACCTAATTTTGCAGGTCTACCAGAAAATTCAATGGAGGAACCTATTCATATCTTAAACTCATTCCTCGAAGAGGCTCATGAGAAAAAGAAGAAAATGTGGCTCCTTTTCCAAGATATGAAGAAGGCGTTTGATTATGTTAGTCTTGTGATGCTTGAAAAATTGATGCAGAGAATAAGGCTTCCAGAAACTGTAATTAATTTTGTAATTAACCTATTCAGTAAGAGGCGTATGCAAGTAATAACAGATTACGGCCTTACAGAAGAGTTCGTAGCTGAGGACGGTATCAACCAAGGCGAGGCTATCTCTCCCTTGGTGTGGAGAATTTTTTATGATCCTCTGTTAGTTAGGGTCCAGAAGGACAAGTCCCTGGGCTATACTGCTAAAGTAAATAGTTTCAAGACAAACATAAACAAGGAAAGAGGATTAAACATACGGCAGGCTGTTCTAGCATATGCTGATGACACAACATGGATTGCATGCTCAAAGGAGCAATTAGAAAGAACAATTAATATTGCAGAGCAGTTCTTCCAAATTAATGACATCGAAATTAATGGCAGCAAGTCCAAGCTGGTAATAATTAACTCGAAGCTTCCAAAGGAAGAAAGTTGTGTCTTTTTCTGCAAAACGAAATTATTTGCAGAACCAAAATTATATGATATAAAATGCCTGGGTATATACTTGCACACATCCAAGGATTTAGCTAATATTAAAAGGATAGTAAAGAAGATTGTTAGATTGTTTACGCATGTATTAGAAAAGAAAAAGGTGATAGCTAGTCAGCTAAGCTATATAAACAATCAGGTGCTTCTTCCAAAATTAGAATATATTTTACTAACCACAGCCCTATCAGAAAAGGACCTAGAAAATATACACCAGCCAATAATCCGCCTATGTAAAAAAAAGTTAGACATAGCACAAACCGCACCAAATGATATAATATTTCACGGAGGTATTCTGGGCTTCAAATCCTTGGCAAGCTCTTTGTTGGCTAAGCAGGCGACGAGTCTCTTAAAAAGGCTAAACAGTAATAAAGGTTTAGAAAGCCTGGCAGAGCTAAGAATAAAACAAGGTGAAATCAAGGCAGGTATTTTGCAGGATGTACGTAGTGTGCCTTTTGATGCGTGGCATGCTACTCTCTGGAAGAGAAATCTTTCATGCAATGTGATTGAAAAATGCAAATTAATCAACTTAAAGTTCGAAACCCAAAGTATTCAGAACGAGGTGTGTAACAAAGAGGTTGCGATTGTAAGTTTTCNAAGGTTTAGAAAGCCTGGCAGAGCTAAGAATAAACAAGGTGCAATCAAGGCGGGTATTTTGCAAGATGTACGTAGTGTGCCTTTTGATGCTTGGCATGCTACTCTCTGGAAGGGAAATCTTTCATGCAATGTGATTGAAAAATGCAAATTAATCAATTTAAAGTTCTAAACCCAAAGTATTCAGAACGAGGTGTGTAACAAAGAGGTTGCGATTGTAAGTTTTCTGGATGAAAGAGCAATAAAGAACTCGATGAACACAAGGGTTAGTTTGGAGTTGGTATCACTGAACCAGTTAATAGACCCGACAGGCACTAGTTTGATGTCATAGCAGCAAGTCAGAGGTATAAGGGAAAGAAGCATGAGGGGAAAGACACCTGATTGGTTCAGCAGGATCGAAGAAAGGGTTATGATAAACAAGTCCTCAAGGGAGCTTAAAAGGAAATACCGACTAGAAGGTGAAAGTAGTAAGCTTTCGTCACCAATAAGGAAAAAAGTTCGCAATGATAAAAGGTGCAAGGATTGGGTAATAGTAAGAAAGAAAAATTCAACTACACACGCTCTGGGACGCATAAGCAAAAAGTTCACGCGCAAAGCCATAGTAGAGCATTGGGTCAAAACCCAAAAAGTGAAAGGTGCGGTTAGAATAAATAGGTGTAAAGGCTGTGCTTTAAATAAAGGTGGAAAAGAGAATGGTTGCCAATTCTCAATAGAAATGAAAGAGTGTATTAGCAGAATAGTTTGCATAGTCAAAAAGGAGAACGACTGGTTAATGTCATTTCCTTTGAGCTATTATAGGCATACGGCTTATGAAAATGCACCTAAAGATCAAAATAGTACAGAAAGATTAGCCATGGCAGTAGAAGTTAACAGAATAGAATTTGAAATAATTAAAAAACAAGGGTTAAGTAGTAAAATTACGAATTTACTATTAGGTATGGTTAGAAAAAATATACAGGAGGAAAGATCAGATTATGTCTTTTATACTGATGGTTCTTGGTATAAGGAGGAGGAAGGTATTGAAGATAGAATGGGTTCTGCTTGGGTACAAGTAGATAAAGAGGAGGAGACGGTAAATTTGTTAGGGAAAATCAGGGTGGCCGATTGGCCTTCATCGACGAGATCTGAATTGGTTGCAATTCTTTGTGCGCTGTTAGTAGTAAAATTAGATTCTGTAGTTGTAGTTAAGACAGATAGTTTAGTAGCGATTAGTAGTATTGAGAATGTGTTCAGGTCACGAAGTTTCAAGAAGAGCCTTAAATTGAAAAACAGGTCAATTCTTGACAAGATTTATGAGGTAGTCCAAGTCAAAAATCTCTCCTTAGAGCTTTGTAAAGTCAAGGCTCACAGTGGTATAGTATGGAACGAACTTGCAGACAGGTTAGCAAAAGAAGCGGCGCATTTAGAAGAAGACTGGAAGTGGATACCTACCAATCCCACACGTTGGAATGCATCTCTGTGGTGGAATGGAAAACATATTGACACCTGTCCGCGTAAGTTTATTTTGCGGTTAAAGAGAAGAGCCGTCGAGGGAAGATGCCTTCTTTCGAGCAAAAGTCTAGCAGCAGAATATAATTATAATAGTGATAAGCTAGACTGGGCCTACAGATGGGCAAGGCTAAAGGAATTGGGAGGAGTCAGATGTAGAGGAATGGAAAGCAGTTTCAAATTAATACTACGAATCAAAGGAATGTTCCAACTTCTCCCAACACTGAATGAGTTGCATGCCCGTAAACCTTGGTTGTATAAGTCACCAAACTGCATTTTGTGCAAGGAGGAGACTAAGGAAACCATGAAACATTTAATTCGTTGTAGTTTTGCAGAGAATTTTTGGCAGGAGACAGAAAACACAGCACTGAGTGCTGCATGGGCAGTACTCTCGGACGAAGCAAGTTTCCTGTTAAGTATTTGGGAATTAAGTGAAATTCTGTTAAGTAATAGTAAAGAAGTTCGCTTCAAGGAAAGAGAAGTTTATTTAAGTGGTCTTGTAGAAAGAGAGAAAATCGAGTTATTTTACAAGAAGGGACTGTCTAGAAAGGACACCAAAACTTGTATAGATGCATTTTTGTATGTAGTACAAAAGGGTTTCTATCGTGTTATTTGGAAGGAGAGATGCAATGAAGTCATCAAGTGGGAAAAATGTGCCGGTATAGAGAGATCTTTGAAAAGAAAACATAAGGTTTTTGAAGTTCGAAACAAGGAGCCACGCGTTCCGGAACTCATGGAAGCTGAAAGAAATTTTAATTTTTTTAAAAACAGAAGAAACAGGAGGTGGAGAACTCAGTGAATGAGTTAGTCGAGAACTCAATGTTAAGTCAAATAAGAGGTTCGCATATAGTAAGTTGGTGGATGCTAAAGTAGTTTTTTTTTATATGTAGAATTTCGTTTTGAAGGTAGCTGAGGACCTGAACATGCTCTCATAGAAATATATGAGAAAAATCGTATGTCGCTGCAAGACTATCAAACATCAGTGCAACAACTGTACCTGGGCACTAGTGGAGTAAGCCGGGTATTAGCCTATATTATAGTTAGTTTTTAGTTCATGTATTTTTTTACGTAAACTGCTAATAAAGTAGAGCATGGTTGTAAAGTTAAAAAAATATATATATATATCTATATTGTGCCAATACCAGTGGATTAATAATTAACAAAATCTATAGTTCACTAAATGAGTATGAGTTAGAAATCAAAAGCAAATACAAATTTTACTATTGCAGAAGGTGCAGAATATCAGAGGGTTTAAATATACAACACATAGTTGGGCTGCAAGTATGGTAGCTAATGTGGAATGTCACCAAATGTGCAAGTGGCCAGTTGTACTCTCTTCAATGTAACAAATGTTGGGAGTCACTAGAGGTACCCATGATTCATTAGCTTGAGTTAACAAACTTATTCCACAAAGTGGGCACTTTGAACTAAAAAAAAACAAATTTTATCATTATTAATTATTTAAAGTTTTAAAAATATTTTACATAAGTTTATATTATAAAAACTTGATATTATCACTTTATTAAAAGATTTTGGTTAATACTATTATCATAATACAAGTATAATTTAAGATAATTAAAAAAAATTTGAATCTTTTATAAATAGATGCATATAGATTAATACAAATAAAAAAAATAACTTGAATTATCTGTTATTGGTCCAATTAGTATGGGAATACAGTCTGGGTGGCAATCAGTTAATCAACAATCACTTTACCGACATAACGTTTCACTGACAATTATTCACTAACAAGTTTATTTTACTGATAGTTTATTTCACTGAAGCTCATTTCACTAACTAAGTAATTCTGGTCATTGTCATTAGGGTCAGAGTAGAATTAGGTAGAATTAGGACTAATATTAGTGTGCTTTTTGAAAAAAACTTGTCAGTGAAATGAACTTTGGTAAAACAAACTGTCAGTAAAATGAGCTTGTCAGTGAGTATTTGTTGGTAAAATGTTATGTCGGTGAAGTGATTGTTGGCGAAATAATACGAATCCACTATAGGCCAAAAATCTGTGCCAAACTAAGCCTCTTATATACAAAATCTAGGTTTAATCTATGCTACCAAAACCTGTGCTATTCTTGTCACAGGCTAAGCCTCAACCTGTGACGTCAGTACCCATGATGTGGTACTCATGAGTCAAGGCTGTAAAACAAACCCGTACCAAAAGTAACTTGGGGCCCAAAGTCGTTCTGACCCCAAGATCATAGTAATTAGTCATGGCATTAGTAGTTATATTATTACCACAGTGCATAAGAAATGTAGTTACTATAGTGTAGGATAAAGAATAGATTAGTAATAGTATATAAGAGAGACAAAAAGTAAACTATCATACTTAGCTTAATTAATAAACTTTTCAAGTTTTGCTTAAAAGCAAAACTATAGTTCTTAAATTGTTGTCTCGTTACAGTTTGATTAAGCTACTTTCTTGTCACAGTCTTACCTCCTTGTACATCCTAGAAAATTAAATTTCTAATAAATACTTCTGAAAATAAATAAACAAACAACAATAGCAGAACTTAATAATATCTTAGCCGCCTTATGTCAAATTTAACAAGAAAATCAAGTATTGCGTCAAAAGGGTGCAGAGCTCCGGGATGCATTAAACCAACTTCAGATACAAGAAGCAATTTCTATTCGTGAAGTGCAACCCCTATCCAGCAATGAGAGCCGAAAGTTAGTCTCCTGGATAAGTTTAATAAAACCCATACTAAATTCAGGGGGTTTATCAATCAAGTCTGACTTATCACCTGGATGCAACCTAACTGGTACCCGAATAGACAGTCTCAAGTAGGAGTTATCAGAAGTTTGCTAACTGGCCTAGCTCTTGCATGGTTCGCACCATTTCTTGAAACTGAAGCTATAGTATTTGAAGATTTTGATGCTTTTGTTAGAGAGTTCAAATCTACATTTGGAGAAATGGACAAGGCCAGAACAGCGGCAAACAAGATTCAGAAATCACCCAAGGCAACAAACCAGCCACTAGTTATGCCTTTGAGTTTTATCAGGTCGCTAGTGGCTTTGATTGGGGGTGACAGCACTAATGGACCAATTTAGAACTGGACTTGGGAATGATGTAAAAGATTTACTACTTACCATAGATGACCCCACTTCTTTTAACGATGCTATTATCAAAGCTGTCTAGTGTGACAATCGACTTTTTGAACAACGTCAAGAATGTCAGCAGGGTAATTATACTAATTGGAATCAACCAACAATAGAGCTTGTACCCGTATAAGCGTTACCCAGGTAACCCGGTTAACACCTATCAACCGGGTCATAGCTATCGTTAACCGAGTGACCCGGATAAGCATGATAATGTGACGTACAAGCCTATGTACAGTACGTATGTCCATTGGGAGTGAGGTCATTTTAAATATTATTATTTAAACCCAGTATATTTTCTGATGACCTCTAGCCATTGGAGAATAAACTGATTATGTTGCGGCTATTATCATGATTCTCAAAGCACCTGTAAAATTTGCTGAATGATTTTTAGGCCGGTTAAACTTATATATTAAATTTTATATATAAAAATTAAATAAATTTATCAGTTACCATTATCATTATACGTAGTTTTTTTTAAAAAAAATGCATATAAGAGAATTTATGAATTTGTATCAACCAATCAAAACAAACCGGGTTACCCGGATTATTAAGATGACCCAGTTTATAATGTTGTAAACAGGTGAGTAACCTTGAGCTTAAATTTTTTAACGGGTACAACCTCTAAAAAATTTACATACCATTAAGAGCTACCTCAATTTTGCATTAGCTAATCAAACAAACCGGGTCAACCGGGTCACCCGGGTAACCCAGATTTTTTAAAACAATCCGGTTTGTGACCCAGTAATAATCTGGTAAATGGGCGGGTTATCCGGAATTTGAAATTTATTTAGGGTACAACCTTTAACCAACAACTTCTAGTACAGATAGTTCAGGTCCAGAACTCATGCAACTTGATTTAGTAAGGTCACACACCCTTTTTAGTGAAGAAAAGAAAAGACACAGGGTGAACACCTTTGTTTGTATTGTAGCGAACCTGGTCACTTCGCTAAGACCTGCAAGAAAAAGAACGGTTGACATGGCTGTTGTAACTCAAGACCAAGTCTTGGGAAAAGAGGAGCCCCAACTGCAGTAGGGGAACTGCAGTTGGAGGCTAAAGAAATTATTTACCCCTTACAACTAACCCCAATAAATGCTTTTACCATACCTGTATCCTTAGGATTTTAGCTAATTCGATGATACGTATTAATGCATTGATCGACTCAGAAGCATTAGCATGTTTTTTGGATTCTACTTATGCACATGATCTTTGGTTACTTGTAAGAAAAAAAGTATACCACTGTCAGTCGAAGTGGTTGACAGACGTGAAATTGCTTCCAGTACAGTTACTTATAAAATGGGCAACCTGAAACTCTGTTATCTGAATTATTGTAAAGGAATCATATTCAATCTGATTCCATTAGCATATTACCCAATTATTCTAGGGTTATCGTAGTTAAGTAAACACAACCTATCGATTAATTGGTGGCAACGTACATTGACCTTTTCTGATGCTGCTTGTACACGACATTTTTAGCAGCATGACAATGTGGAACACCTCTGTCACATAACTCCTTTGAAGGAAATCCCAGTTGCATGTACACTAACACTGCCTGCAAAATATTCCGGTTTTAGTGATGTATTTAGTGAAAAGAAGGCCAGAAATTTACTCGTACACAGACCTTATGATTTTGCCAATTTATAACCTGAGGAGCAACCTCCATGGGGACTGATTTACAAGTTATCCGAACTGGAATTACAGACCCTGAAGCAATATATCAAAGAAAATCTGGCCAAAGGCCATATCAGATACTCAAAATCTTCTGCTGGTGCCCTGTACTATTTGTTAAAAAGAAAGATGGAACTTTGCAGCTATGTGTGAACTAGGGGTCTTAGTTGGGTCGGGTCTGACCCAACCCGACCCAGGTCAGAAAAAACACAGGTCGGGTCAGACCCAGGTCAGAAAAAACCCAGGTCGGGTAAGACCCGGGTTAATGATGGATGACGCAACAAAACCATTTCATTGCAAAAATAAATAACATTAATTTAATTCCAGAAGCATATGCGACTGCTATATTTGCATATCAAGATGAATTTCGCATAATTAATAAAGCATAATCTGCGTATAAAATGGCCAGAATTAAAGATCAAGTAATATCGGGTTTATCAATTTCCCTACTAGTTCCTATTGGACGCAGCATTTGAACATAAATTTCATAAATTATCAGATTTGAAATTTCAAATAACGGTAGAATGTAAGTAATAAAACATATTGTTAAAGTAGTTTAAAAGTTTAATAAGAACATATATTAGGACACAAAGTTAATTTTTCATTTTGTATAACATGGTGTTCCAAAATTTCAGTTGGCTGAACAGATTTATTTTTTTTTTAATCTACTATAAATTAATATGCACATGTTCACACCCAGAAAATTTTAGATTTTTTTCAGTTCTATCGAGTGATTCCAGAAATTAAGATCACCATCGGTTGACACCAGAAAAAAATTAAATAGCAAAAATGGAATAATGGCATGATAGAAATTTAAAAAAAATGTCAGCAGGTTATGCAAAATGAAAAATTAACTTTGCATGGCCTTATACTAAAATTTTGCAGTAATTTTTTGTCTGGCGCAAAAGATAATTTTGTAAACATGACTCTTTTCGTAATTTTATATTGCACAGATTTTGTGGTTTTATTGGTAAGTTACTGATGGCAGGGATGGTAAATGACCTCGTGACTCAAATGAATAATGACCAGATGCTGGTCATTTCAAAAGGTGAAATGATTATTATGCAATGGTGGAGCAAGCAACAATATAAAATATGTGTAAGGATAATAGACATGTCAAAACTAGCAAACGAAATTAAATTTTATAATAAAGGGTTGTTCCTCTAATTCGAGCAAGTATTTCAATATTTTTTTATCTTCTTCCAATAACTGACAATCTTCATTTTTATCTTTAATTTCTTTGCTTTTGACTTTTATTTGGCCTCTCACTTTTCTCATTATTTGCTGTTGATGCGATTAGCCTCATTTAGAATGTTTGCTTTTTCCTCTAATTCCTGAATATCAGTTTTATCCTTGCTGGCTTGGTTTTTCGCCTTTTTTAACTTTCGCTTCAACTTTTTTTCTTTGTCTTTAACGTTTCTGGTAAGACGGATCATAATAGATTTGAAAATACTACTTTGTTGACAGGCTTTTCATCATTTGGCACTGTAGGAGATTGCTTGCATTAATGATTTGTCGCTCAGTCTTGGAGGTCTTTTTGACCTTTTTTTTGGCACCAAAGAAACTTGTAAAGAATGATTAGAACTTGGCTTTAAACCTACTAATAGTGGTTTCTGTGCTTCGTTACAGAACAAAATCCAATTGGATACTTTAGAAATTGTGAATAATATGAATGTGGAGGGTAGACCTATTAGGTCATTTAAAATGTTATATTAAAACTAGAGATATAGTAATTTAGTTGGTCACAACTTCTTATTCAGTTATTTGAATCAAATATGTGTGTTGTATATAATTAACCAGGGTATTTAGTTGTATTAATATATATAGATGCATTAATTTTTATGCTCCCAACTAACCAGATGCAAATAAATAAATATTAAATAGTCATGAATTAACTTAAATTAATAAAAATTTTTTATATTTACAACATTAACGTGATTAATAGTATATCTTATGAATAGCTTATTTTAAACGTTTAGGTTAATGAACTTACCGATTGAAATTAAAAGCAATATTCATTAATAGATTATTTTAAATACTTAGATTATCGAACTTTGATTTATTTGGATTGACAATCTTTGTAATTTTTATAGTCCCATGAGTCCGCAAATACAATATAAATAACCATCCTATATTCGTTTTATAAAATTTATTTATTTGTAAAAGGGAAATATAGTGAATAATATGTAATATATAAAGTCGAAGTGACTACTGTATTATAATTACAGGACTTACGGGACTCAAAAAAAAATGCAAATATGGTAAATAAACAGTCAATATTTATGAATCTTATTTCAATATTTAGACTAATAAACATCCTTTATATTCATGGATTATTATGATAATTGTTTAGTTTTAGATTAATAAATGTTTTTTATATAGTACCACTAAGTTCTATAAGTGAAATTAAATAGTAAATAACATAACACGAATAACTTATTTCAGACCTAGATTATAAAATGTTTTTATCTTCACTAAGCATTGTAAAATATATGAAATTATTCATAACTCGAATGTCTTATTTAAATGGATAACCTCGATAAAATTTGTAAGCCTCTCTTGACCCGGGTTTAACCCAGGTTGGGTTGGGTTGGGTCAGACCCGGGTCAGGTCTGGCATGAGGCGGGTCGAACCCGGGTCAGGTTTGACATGAGGCTGGGTCGGGTTTTGACCCAAGTGGGGTCTGACCCGGGTTAGACCCAAACCCGACCCAACCCGACCACTAAGACCCCTAGTGTGGACTATTCCTTAAACTGTAATCCAGGCAAATTTGCCTGGATTTTTTTAGAAATATTACATTTTTTTAAATAAAATAAAAATTTATTAAGCATATGGGGTATACTTTATTTATAGAATATTTTCTTTAAAATATATTTTATAAACTTTATTATGAAAATTTTTTAAAATTATTAATAAACTTTAAAGCAATAAAAGTTTAAAGTTTTTATTTTAAAACTTTTACTATAAAATTTTTCTTTAGGTTTTCTAAATTTTATATGTTTCCGTCTATAAAAAAAATTTTCACTTCTAATACAAGTCCTAATTTTTACAAGTAAATCACAAAAGTTGCAATAATAAAAGTTGTAATCCTTTTTATAAACTATATTATTTTATTAAATCAGTAAGCTAGAGCTAATATTTATAGAGTTCGCCAAAAAAAAGTAGATAATTTTTTTGAATAAAAAATTTTTTAAAATTTGTCTATTTTTAGCTTATTAGCAACTTAAACTTTTTTCTTATACTATAAAATTAAATACTACTATAATATAATCCTTATTTTCAATTATTATCAAAAAAATTTTAATTAAATATCTTAAATTTTAAAAAATATAGATCATAAGCATATTTATAGCAATTTTCCAGCCAAATTTGTCTGAATTTGCTTACAGTTTAAGGAATAAAGGATTAAACCATGTTATAATAAAAAATAAATACCCACTTCTACTTGTATTTGAACTGTTATATCGTCTTGCTGAGGCCCGTATTTTTACTAAAATTGACTTAAAAAGTGCATACAATTTAGTTAGAATCAGACCTGGTGATGAATGGAAAACTGCATTCTATACACGTTATGGATACTTCAAGTATTTGGTGATGCCATTTGGCCTCACCAATGCTCTTGCAGTCTTCTAACATTTGATAAATGATGTTTTTTGCAAATTCTTAGATAGCTTTGTTATCGTATATCTGGATGATATCCTGATCTACTTAGCAAATTTTGATGAACACGTAGTGCATATAAAAATGGTGCTTGACCGACTTCATCAATTTAGTCTATTTGCTAAACTCGAAAAATGTGAGTTCGATAAGACTAGTATAAAACCAGTGTAGAATTTTTGTGCTATTTAATTACACGTGCCGGCATACAAATGGATGCAAAAAAGGTAGATACACTACTCACCTGACCGGTTCCAAAAACTCTTCGAGAGGTTCAACAATTTCTAGGATTTGCAAATTATTATAGACAATTCGTCCGAAACTACTCACAACTCATAACACTTTTAACAAACTTAACTTGCCGATCTAATAATCTGTTTCAATAGATGGCATTGGCCACTTTAGCTTTTAATGCATTAAAAACTGCTTTTACCACGGCCCATTTCCTGGCTCATGCTGATCTAGCAAAACAGTTTTTTCTCGAAACTGATGCATCTGATTACGCATTAGGTGCAATCCTTTTACAATATCAGGAAGATGGCCTCCTCTATCCTGTCGCTTTTTTTTCACGGAAGTGTAGTTTTGCAAAAGTCAATTATGATATTTATGAAAAAGAGCTTCTAGCAATAGTTACCGCCTTTAAACAATAGTGCCATTACCTTGAAGGTGCTCAACATAAGATGACTGTATATTATAACCACAAAAATCTTCAACAGTTCACCACTTCCAAAATTCTTAATCATCGACAAGCCCGTTGGTCGTTAGTATTACCTAACTTCAACTTCGAGATATCCTTCTGACCTGAAAAAATCAAGGAAATGCAGATGCTTTGTCACAAAGATCTGATTATAAACCAATTTCGACAACCTTACGACCTACTACAATATTGGACCCAGATAAATTAGTGATTAATGCAGTAGCAGTCGTATCCGATAATAAGGACCTACTGAGTCATATCTGTCTTCAGTTGCAGTCTGACCCTTTTGCTTATAAAGTGATCAAAAATTGAATAAGACCAATTTGCAACCAAAGTATTGCAAATTTGCTTATGAAGATAGACTTATATACAGAAATGAACTCCTATATGTACCTGGAATAACAGAAAAATTGGAGATTTTACAAGCACGATATGACTCGAGGATAACAGGTTATTTTGGGGTAACTAAAACTGTTGAGTTAGAATCCAGGGACTACTAGTGGCCTAAACTCCGGTCCTTTATCAAAAATATATCATAACATGCAATATATGTAGCAGGTCAAAAACACCAAAACATCGCCCTTACGGGCTCTTGTTACTATTACCAATTCCTTCTCATCAGTGGCAGTCCATAACCATGGACTTCATAGTTCACTTACCAATGTCTTCAGGATTCGACTCCATCTTAGTAGTGGTAGACTGATTAACCAAAATGGCTCATTTTTTATAGCATGCAATAATAAAATCTCCATGGAACAAACAGCTCAACTAGTGTTAAAAGAAGTAGTTCGATTGCATAGCATCTCTGAGGAAATTATATCTAACAGGGGACCCCAATTCACCTCTCATTTTTGGAAACACCTTTTTAATATCCTAGGGACGAAAATTAACTTGTCTTCCACTTTCCATCCTCAATTAGATGGCCAGAGCGAAAGGGTTAACCAGATATTGGAACAATATTTAAGGTGCTCCATATACTACCACCAAGATGACTGGGTCTCATTGTTAGGGGAGTGCAGAAAATCACGTAATTATTTTAGGGGTGTGGGGTCCCAAATATCACGTCCTATATATATATATAGTATAAATAGCCAATCATATTAAAGAAAATCGATTTTTAGTTAATCGCAGATAGTTGCTACATAGTAAAGTCTAAATTTTAATAAGCAAATCGAAAAAATCGATTAAGTAAACTTATTCAGCAGATCAAAATACACTTACCACGAAATTTTTATAAATATTGGAAAACATTTTATTATTTAACTTTTAACTTTTGCTTTCGTAGAATAAATTTTTTTAAAAAATTTTAATTTTTTCGTCGAACGTAAAAATCAAAAGTCTATTAATAAATAATTCTTCAATACTTATGAAAATTTTGTAGTAAGTGTATTTTGATCTGCTGAATAAGTTTACTTAATCGACTTTTTTCGATTTACTTAGTAAAATTTCAACTTTACTATGTAGCGACTTTTGTCGATTGTGGGGTAGCTTATTTTCAGGTCAAAGATGTTTTTGAGTTTTTTTAAATTTGATTGGTCAATAGTCCTATCACTAGGGGGGGTCAGGACCTATGTAAACCCTAATTATGTAATTTACTGCACTCCCCTTACCTCTAGCTGAGTTTGCATACAACAACTCGGTGCATGCATCGACCAACACCTCCCCATTTTTTGCCAACTATGGATTTCACACTCGTTTTGATATCCAAACGCCAAAGCATTGTGATATACTGGTCGTGGAAGACAAAGCAATTTACTTATAGCAAATAAAACAAAACCTTGTACAAGAATTAGAAAGAGCACAAAAATGCTATAAAAAAAATGTGGATAAGTTGCGGCATGAATCCCTCAGTATAAACCTAGTAATAAAGTATAGTTGATACGGCATAATATTACTACCAAACGTCCCTGTGATAAATTAAACTATAGAAAGTTGGGTTCTTACTGCATCAAGCAGCAGATTAACCCAGTAGCTTTTCGTTTAGACTTACCTGCTTCACTCAAGATCTACAATGTCTTCCATGTTTCCTTATTAGAACCATATGCTGAGAACGAGTTTCCCAGCAGACATGTTGATCCACCACCGCCTGTAATAATTGAAGCTGAGCCTGCGTACGAGGTTGAAAAAATACTGGATTCAAAAGTTTCAAGAGGAAAACTTTATTACTTGGTAGATTGGAAAGGCTATAGCCCAAATGAACGATCCTAGGAACCATGTAAAAATGTAGCTTACGCACAGGACACTGTATATCAATTCTATCTTCAATACCCGCACAAGCCAAGTCAAGCAACAATAAAAAGCAGACAAAAGAAGGGGCTTAAGGAGAAAATAATATCATAGGCTAAGCCTCAACCCGTGACGTCAGTACTCATGATATGGTACCCGCGAGTCAAGGCCATAACACAAACCTGTAACCGAAAGTAACTCGGGGCCTGAAGTCATTCTGACCCCGAGATCATAGTAATTAGTCATGGCGTTAGTAAATATATTATTACCATAGCGTATAAGAAATGTAGTCACTATAGCATAGGATAGAAAATAGATTAATAATAGTATATAAGAAAGACAAAATATAAACTATTATACTTAGCTTAATCAATAAACTTTCCAAGTTTCACTTAAAAACAAAACCATAGTTCTTAAATTGTCGTCTCTGCCACCAATCTATACCTTTATAGGACATTTTCTTTTAGGTAAATTAAAAATTTTCCCATAACTACTGAAAAATTTTTTTACTCAATCTTATTTATCAAAAGTAACAAAGTTCAGGCATTTTTAAATAAACTTTAAAACTCTTTATTTAATGATTCTTTATTATTTTTTTAATTCTTATAATTTTATCACATTACTAGCAATAACTATAAGTTAGATTGTATTAAAATTGTTAATTTCTACTTGATTTACTGTATAAAATTCCGCTATGACATATTATGCATTAAATTGGTTTGTATTACTAATACAGTAATATACTTTATGATAAAAATTTGTTACAAACCAGGGCACAAAATTTCTGGAGATGTAATCTTGGCAGTGTTGTCTGAAATTGAACTTAGAAATGACAGTTAGAGGTAATATTATTAAACTATTAAATTTATTTATATTGTGTATATAAAGGATATAAAAAGGCAAAGAATTTCTAACTACTAAAAAATTGGGTACTAGACAGTATAACATGTTAGAACAACATTTACTAGTCAAGAGTTGGCCTGTTAAAATAATAGCCTATTTAAACAGAAACACAAAAAATAAAGAAAAAGGAGGTAAAGTTGCAAAACTGCTGCATAGATTGCTTGATAGCAAAAGGGAATACCAATATATGTTCTTTGTTGTTATACACATACTGAAACAAGAGACAAAACAAAAACTAGCTATTGTGGTGTAAATTGAATTAGAATCAAATATCTAAATTTCTACTATAATTTGCTATAAAAATTTTATTACAAAACTTGTTAGCTTTTGTACTAACATGCAATATTGGAATTAACAGTTGTAGTTTTTATTCTATTTAATGTAAACATTTGTTACAAATCTTACCTGTATTGTAGTAGTTTACTGTAAAAAAAATTATATATGTATATCAATAATTGATATCATAACACTCAAAATTTGGTTAATTCATTAATTTTACCGGTACTATAATCTACTGTAAATAATTTTGTTACAATATTGTATGTGGTTAAGGTTTATTTGGTACTATCATAATTAAACAATTACTAATGATTGTAATGACATAACTTGCTGATCAATATTTTAGTCTTAACATTTGATCATGTATTGTATAACTAATTAAAAGTATTAAAGTATAAAAACTTGATTATATACTATATTAGTTTTAGCATACTGATTATATTTTTTATATAACTATAATTTTATTGATTGCTAAATTAACATAAAACTATGAACTACAAGAATCACTAGAAAATTAGGAATTATCAAATAATCTGGATAACAAAATTTCTACATAAAAAATGGAAAAATTTAGAAATTCATCATCTAATATTTAATAGAATGTAATTTATCCACTATATTTTTTTATTAATATCATATTTTTTTATCTATTGTGAAGCAATTGTTCTTGCACTTGCACTTGCATTTGTTTTTGCACTTGATTTTTTAGCTTTAAGTGATTATTAAGTGACTATTATTAAGAAACTATTATATCATATATATTATTTATATTGTATTAGAGAATGTTATTGTTAAGCAAAATAAAAAGAAAATAAAAGTGAAACCCCAAACAATAGCAGTCTAAATCTACCTTGGTAGATTGATTAAAAATAACAGAAAGGCAATTTTGTATATATATATAGTCAACCTCAATATAATCATCAGTTTGGAAAACAAAAAGATCAAATTTTATATAGTTCATAATATAATAGCTAAAAATTAAAAATTGTGTAATTATATCAAGATTGTGACTAATCAAGAGTAACTATAATAAAGTTTAACTGTATAACTATCTAAAGTCTATTTAATTCTAATCTAACATAACACTTATTAAAGATTTGTTTAACTTTAGCCATCCCAAGTTTATAAATATTAGAAAGTGGTACTAATTAAATAGAAAATTACTAATTCCAGAAAGTATATATATATTTTTTTTGCTAACATGCAACTAACAGACTTCTTCTACTTAAACCTTTATAATGCTTATGAAATATTGCTAAGGTCAATCTTTTATTTTTATATGGTAATAAAATTTTCTTGGTTTTATAATTATTATTAATTTGTTAATTTAGTATCTGAAAAATTACGAAAACTTGATATTGATACTATAAAAAAACAAATAAAATTAATTTTCAATACTTTAAAACTATTTATTTTTAATGAACTATGAGCTGTATCCTTCTAAATTTTAAAAGTTTATATGGCTTGTTTTTTAATAAAAAAACTTTATGCTAATAATTAGATAGCTATTTATTATATACATATCTGTTTATATTTATGTGGCATTTAACTGTTAATAAATGATTAATCACAAAAATTCTAAAATGATTAAATAAACAATTAAACAGTTTTTAATTGTTTATAAAATTTCTTAATCATTTAATCATATATAGTTAAAGGCAGTTAAATGAATAATAGTGCCAATTTTTAGTGCTAACCCAATAAAAGAAAAATTGGAAGTAAAAATCATATACAGCTACATAGTAATACATGTTATCAAATATACAAGAGGCAGGCTAAGCACTCAGGCTGCAAAAAAATGGTAAATTGTATTTAAACCAATTGTCATTTGATTTAAATACAATATACATAATCATGAAATTTATATATAGGATATTGCTTCACTGCTTATGTGGTTTCTAGCTACAGTCAGACCTCCATAAATGCAACCTCCATAAATACAATACCTCCCTTAATTCACGTTTTTTCTATTCTGTAAGATGTTATTAGTGCTAAATGCATGCTCTATATTCTGTAAATGCATGTTCTCTTAAATAACATTTTATATTATACTAACCTCCTTAAATGCATGTAGCTAATCAAATTTTAGTATTTAAAATAGGTTATACAGTTTGGTAAAAGTTACACAAACTTGACAATCAAATTTTTAAAGCTGCAATTTAATTGGTTTACTCTAAATACAAACCTCTCTAAATGCACATTATAGGCTTGTCCCTACAAGTTGCATTTATGGAGGGTTGACTGTAATTCCTAGCATTGTATCTGTCTGACTTAACCAATATTACTACCCAGTCTGTGTGATTAGGCCAATATAACAAATCCCTTGACACTAGACTAACTATTTAAGTTTCTAATCCTACTTGCATAATACTCTAACATATTTATACACTTCTGGCTAGTAGTGGAAGGGCAAGCACTAATGACAAAGCTAGACTTTTATTAAGCTAGTAGCAAAGACAAATAAAAAAAACAACTTTTTATCCTTTCTATCCAATATAGCTACTTCCTATAACTTTATATCTAATTAACCAAATCTCATTATTCTTATCCAATTCTTTTTTACAATAAACATATATTAAATATTTAAATTTATATAATAATTTATATTATATATATTATTTATTTGTATACTTTTTTAACTAATTAAAATAAATATCTAATAAGCTACTTTATAAAATTTTTAGCTATATTTATGCTTATTAAAAATTTTGTATAAAATTAATATGTAGTGATCTACAAGTTTGAAAAAAGTTATTTGATTGAAATGTATATCAAATTTGCAAATATTAATAAAGAAATTAGTAAATAGTGCACCCTGCACTGCAGTGCACCTAGGGTGCAGGACGGGCTGGGCTAAGTCCGGAAACTTGCGGGCCAGGTCAGGCTTTGGTCCAGTTCGGGCCTATAATTTTGAGCCCGCTATTGTTTGGGCCAAACACATTGGGCTTGTTAAATATCAGGCCGAGTTCAAGCTTTTATAAGAAAGCCCGATTAGGCCCGATAATATCCGGCAAACTTATGGTCAAAATCATATCAAGTAAATTAACTAATCAAATCATTAACACCATAATGAAACCACAATTAAAAAATTAGATAGCTGCGCGACACAGTTGCACTAAACCCGGAATGTTATATAAGTACATCTTAAAATTTAAATTTTCTAAAAAGAATATATTATTTCATTATTTTGGTTTCTTTTTAATAATATAAGTACTATTTATACGCCAAATAGACTCGATTAAGCTAAGTGATTTATTTGTTAAAAATAAAACTGTTACTGGATGTTTCGCATCCAATAACAGCACAACTGGCTTTGAATTTAATATGCTCGCAATCTGAGCCCCTTTCGTAGTTCAGATTAGCACATTAAATTCAAAGCCAGATGTTTTTTTAATTGCCATGTAAAAATGATTCTTTGAATTTTTCGTCACTGAATAAACCTGTTATTTGTTGCCATGTATCTAGAGATGTGCAAAATGCATTATATATTCAATGTTGCATGCTACATAATGCAGCATAATGCAATGCAGGCTACCTAAAATTTCAAAATGTACATAGAAATTATTATATAATTTGATTCAAAAATTTTAACTATAGAAATAAAATTATTATTTTGTGTATATATGTTATAGTGAATACTTGTATTACTACTTGTTTTGTTTATCTTCATCACTACCAATCTAATATTTTTTGGTGTTTTTGGGGCTCTATGGCAGTCTTATGGTATTGTATTAGACCTACAACATTCTTATAGTGGTCTTTTATATCATAATACTCTCATAGTTGTGGTTTTATAGCCTTGTAGTAGTTTTACTACATTTTTTTTTGTACTATTAACTTTAATCTTATTTTGTACTTTAAAAATATAATTTAAAACATTTATATTATTATTTATAATTTGTATTTTTAAATTTGCATGATAATATTTTTTGGCTATTTTTTATATATTATGCAGAATAGCATAATGCATCATGCAGCATAATGCTGCATTATGCAATGCAAGATCAAAAAAACATGCATTCGCACATCTCTATACATATTCATTAACATAATTAATATTGTAATAAATTAATTTTCAATCCTCATTATTCTTGTAGATAAATTATATTGTTGAAATAAAAATAAACCAATCGACCATAATAAATAAATGAATTTACATCTGCATTATTTCACTGACAAACACATGTTAAAAACTTAGTTTGTAGATAATTATTTAATTTAATATATTGTATCGAAAATTTGTTTATAAATTGCACCAACTTTAAACCTAAACTTAACTCTAATAACAATGACTAGAATTAATTTGCCTGCGAAATTAGCATTTTGGTGAAATAACTTTTGTGAAATTGACTTGTCTGTGAATAATCAATTGCAAAATAACTTCATCTAAAATTAATTCTCTGCGAATTAAGTTTTAATTATTGGTAAGTTGATCGAAACCAAATAAATCTAATACCATTAAATAAATATTAAATAATAAACTAAATACATCTATAACTTAACCGGATTGGCCGAAACATCATTTGGCAAATTTTTATAGATGTCCTAGAATTATGATAATAGCTATATGTAAAAAAATTTTAGTAATGTATATAAATTTGTGGGCTGGGCTGGGTCGGGTATAGTTTAAATCAGGCCCGTCCCAGTTTATTTTACAGGCTTTTTTTTTTATGGGCAGGGCTCGAGCTTACAAATAATTTATGGGCTGAGTTTCGGGTCTAAGCAAGCCTGGCCTGTTCTACACTCTAAGTGCACCCCTATATAGTAACAAATATAAATAATGATTAGAGTTAGTGTTAGGGTTAGGGTTAGGGCTAGGGTTAGGCTAAAGTTAGAGTTAAATTTAAATTAAAATTAAAGTTAGGATTAGAGTTAGGATTAAGATTAATACAGAATTGCGAGAGGATTATTTTTTGTTAATAACGCAACAGGCGTTACTCTAGTAAAATTTTGAGTAACATAAAAGAGGTGCACTATAGTGCAGGTGCACTATATTACAAAACCCTATTAATAATTATTAATAATACAATTATTTAGATGAACTTTGATTAGAAATGTTACCCAGTCGAAAAACAGCAACCCGGATCAATAAGGGTTGGGTCAGGTACTAACTCGGTTTATAACCCAGATTATACAGGTTAGCTAATCGGATCTGTTTTTCATATTTTTATTCTTCTAGCCAATTAGCACAATCTCTTTTCACGTGATTTGACTATCATATATGATAAAAAAAAACTATCTAAAATCTACTTTAACATTTTTAACAATCCTAGTCTCAACTCTAATTTCAACCTGAATAAAATAGTTTAAATGATTTCCAAGCAGTAAGTATCTCATTTAAAGTTTGGCAACTGTTAAATTTTATTAAATTTTAATTTAAGCAATGTATTGTCATTAGATTTATTATAAAAACTAGATTAATAACCCTTTTCGCTTAGTATGCTGCTCGGTTTTATTGTCCTGGTTAACTCCTGCCATTTTATTCTGTTCTTTTAAGTGCCCAAGGGCTTTGTGAAAAAAATAAATAATACTTGTGCAAGTCTATTTGCATTCAAATACTTGCCATTGTAAACATTTTTATTACTGCTTCAAGCCTTGCTAAGAATTAAAACGAACATATTAAAGAATATATATAGATGTGTTACTGTATGAATAGTTAGTATATAATATCTGTTTATTATTTATTAAAATATTTATTATACTGTGTATTTATTAAAAAAGAATTAATAAATTTAATTTAGAGACAAAATACATGTAAATAAAAACAATATTAACTTAGAAATGAGTGATGTAGAAAGTGAAGTTTTGCTATGATCATCTATACCATCTGCACTATCTACACTATTTCGAACAAATAATCTATCTTTTTTTTTACCTAGTAACTTGCATCAAAAAACCTAAAAAATTGGAAGGAAGCCCTGTAAAAACTTTTTATTTGATAGTACTAGTTAATAATATAGAATTTTAGACATGTCGCATAAAAGTTGTCTACAAATAAATTATCAGAAGGATGGATCTACATCAAATTTGTAGAGACATTTAAGGGGTAAATACCATCTTTCAAAAGAAATTATTGAAAGTGGTCATGTAAGTATTGAAGCAAAAGATAATGGCAGTTGCGAATTTCATGTAACTGCAGAACCATCACAAATGACATTAGTTCAGGCATTTAATAAGACAATAAAGTATACATTTAACAATCCAAAACAAAAAAAGCTCAATAATAACATTGCAGCTTTTATTGTTAACGACCTTCAGCCATTTTCAGTTCTTGATGAGTTATTATTTAAAAAAATATTGAAGGACTGGACCCCAAATTAATATGCCTAGTAAGGATCGATTAAAAGAAATTCTTATTAATGCAGAAGACAAAATTTTAAGTAATGTGTTTGTTGATAATGAAATAGCTATGCATTATTTACTACTAATATGTGGACTTTTGACAATAGCGATCTGTATATTGGGTTTACATTTCATTGGATTAATAGCAATTTTCAAATGAAAGAAATGGTTAGAGAAATTTCATGCTTTCTATATCCTTATACCACAGAACATCTTACAAACAAAATTATCAAAATTTTTTATAGGCTTAAACTTAAGAATAAGATTATCTGTGGGACAGTTAATAATAGGTCGAACATTAAGTCCTGTTTAGAAAGATTAGGACAAAGACATGGTATATTAAAAATTTTGTTTTGGCCATACGTTACAACTTGCTATACATGATGCACTAAGAGAATGTATTGAAATTGTAAACTTAATCAAAAAATGCAAAGATGTTGTATTCCATTTTAGTAGTAGTCCAAAGCAAAAGCAGTTTTTTCTTGATGCTCAAATGAGAATAGAGAAGTGGGATAGACTTCTTTTCATAGTTCATTACGTGTCAACCAGGTGGAACTCTACATTCTATTTGTTAAAACGATTAGCTACACTTAAACCAGCGATGTACAAGTATAAATCGCTTTTGGTTAAGTTCAATAAAAATATGGCATTACGAAGTTATGAGGAAAAAGAACTATCATCTAGTGAATGGGAAAAGGTAACCAAATTAGTTGAATTGTTGCGACCTTATAAAGTTGCTTCAAAATGGTTGTCTGGTTCTCAGTACCCAACCCTTTTTGCTTGCATGGTATGCAATTAACTATATTAAGACAAAAATTAATTGCACATTAATAAATAACATTGATGTTCAAAAATTTGGAAGACAACTTTATATATCAATTCAAAATCGATTTCTAGCACCAACAAGATTAATTTGACTTGCCGCTTTTTTTGATCCATAAATAAAAAATATGCAAGTCTTTACATAAGATGAAAGTGTTATACTATTTTAGAAGCATGTAATAAGTATCGTGAATTAACTAATTTTTATGAAGTAAATGATTTGTTGGAAATGGATCAAATAGATTTTAGTAACAATATTTGTAATAATGAAGATATCTTCTTAACAGAAACCACTAATTCTGATGAGCTGTCGGGTCAGCAAAATAATCCTGAAGGTGAATTTGATTCATATTTGTTATTGGCAAAGGTATCAAGTCAAACAAACATTCTTCAATAGTGGGAATCAAGAAAGACCGAGTATCCAGCACTTGCAAAGCTTGCCCGCAAGTATTTGTGTATCCCAGCAATATTCATTCTATCAGAATGCTTGTTTTCGTCTGCAAGGGGCCTTATGATTACAGAAAATGAACAAGACTTAGTCCACAGTATGCTGGAACCCTTTTATTTCTCAAGGCAGCTCTAAAAATTTGGCCAGACCGGATTCTCTGTTTTCGGATAGAATTTTTTTTTCTTAAAAGTTTCTTCGGACATATATTAAGTTTTTTTTTTATATGTATTGATTGGTTCTAATAAGAACTAATTTTTTATAAGTTTTAAATAAATGGAGATCTTTTTAATTTTTTCATAGTTGTTCAACTACTAGACAACTATAAAACTAATTTCTCATGCATCTGGTTAACTTTAGAGAGGCTTGATCGAGAAGCAAGAAAACACAATTATTGCTATTTATATCCAAAAGAATTTTTATATTATTATACACAGAATTTCTAGATGTAATTATTACATTACTATGTGCAAAACAAAAGTAAACTTTATAAGGTAGAAAGGGGTAATTTGATGAAGTTAAAATAACTAATATAAAAACTTATTTATTTTAATATTAATAAATGTTTTATTTTTTGTAATTAACTTTATACATGATTTAGAATTAATTTATATAAAATTAGTAATATAACATCTTTTTTTAAAGTGATATTAAATGGAATTATACATCATATCAAAAAGTTTAAATTTAGAGAGGTAGGGGTAATTTGACGAATTGATGATATCTCATGTGATCCAGCGATCAGAATCGGATGATTTTTATACCATTCGATTCGTCTCGATGATACAAATCAAATGGTATAAAAATCATCCGATTCTGGTCACCGAGTCACGATATATAATCGATTATATGCTACGCAAAAAAGGTCCTTGAGGGGGATTTTGACAAAGTGTAAACCTGGCAAATAATCGATGATATCTTGTGATCCAGTGATCAGAATCGGGTGATTCTTGTACCATTCGATTCGTCTCATCGAGACGAATTGAATGGCATAAAAATTACCCAATCTCAATCATTAGATCACTCGATATCCAAATTCGGCAAATTACCCTTATTCGTCAAATTACCCCTTTTTACCTTATTAATTTTGTAATTATTACATGTAAAACGCAGCATTGTACAACCAAAATTTAAGAATTTAAGAATTTAAAAATAGACTTAGCACAGTACCATCATAATTGCGATTAGAAATTTTATATTATTTCAATATTCTTCGCTCTGCCTATAATATCAGTATTATTTATTACTGTATTACGTAGAATAAAAGATATTTTCAAATATACTTTTGCTTTTTTTTCCAACAAAACCCGAGTTTGGCTTTTGTTGTCAACAAAAGCCAAACTCAGGTTTTGTTGAAAAAAAAGCCAAAGTATATTTGAAAATATCTTTTATTAATAATATTGAATTGAAACCTGGGTTAGTCAATTTGTAATCCATGATCTGCATAACCCGGGTTAGATCAATTTGTGACCCGTAACCTGCATAACCCGTAGAGTTTTATGACCCACACGGGTTAGCCTGACCAGGTAATATCACTACTTTGTATAGTAATAAACTTTTAATAAAAATCTATTTATTTTTTGTTTAAAATAGATTGATAGTATGTAAATGCTATCTGCTATAATAATAATTTGATAATAATAAAATAGATAAAAAAGAAAGAAAAATAAAATTACAAAGTAATGAAGATAGCCTCATTTAAAATAATTATTAAATTATTTAACAATTTAATCTAACAGGCTTTAATAGCACATTTGTAATACCTATTTGCCTAATTTTAATCTTTAAATTACAAATTAAATTATTAATTGCTATTAAAAATTATAAAATAAACAATAGTTAAAATGAATTTATCAGTTGTATACATACTGAAGTTTTCAAATTTTAGTAATATCAATTTTAATTTGAGCAGAATCACCTTGAGACAAATCTAAATAAACAAGTATTATTTTATCTAAAATAAAATAAATTTGGATATAGTTAAATATCACAGGTTGCTATATCGCAGATTAATATGATTGACCATATATCACAGGATCTTGTGTAACAAAACTAACGAAAAATTAAAAAATTTAAATATCTTGAAATTACAGTATATAAATTAGGTTCGGGCTTCTAATTAAAAGTTTGTAGCACTTAATTTTGCATTTATATATGCTCTATAACTCTTAGTTCGAACCCTAACCTTAACTAATATTAATTATTTTTTAAATATTACCTGCGATATCACAACCTGCTAATTTAACAAATCATATAATTTTAATACAATATATTAATTAAAAATAAATAAATACCTTTAATTGCTTTAGAAATTAATTTTGTGCTAATAATTTTGCTAGTATACATTTCATCAGAATGTTTTAATATTGGCAATACTTTAATAACTTTATCTGCTTCTAAGATTGCTTTTTAATTTCATTATCAGAATTGAAACTAGTCATCTTTATACACCAATTGGCAATTTTATAATAATTATAATGAGCGCTAGGCCGTTTTTGTGGGTCAGAGTTCATGCATTTCTCAGCCAATTCAATATAGCATCTAGGAGTTCCAGGTGCAAACTCTGGTCGCAATCCTTTGCAAATCTTGACTGCAAGTTTGGTATCAAATTTGTGACCATCAAAAGGTCTTTGTCCAGTTGACATTTCTGACATAATAACTCCAAACCCATAAATATCTGCTGCTTGTGTAAACTGTTGCTCACCTGATAAAACTTCTGGTGCGACATATGGCATAACTCCATAAATATCTCCTTCTAAAGCATTTTCATCTGTTTTTCTAGACAATCCCAGATCTGCAATATATGATTTTGGTCTTGCAAAATGTTGCCGCTATGAAAATCAGCATGAATGTAATTTGCATAGCTATGAATATTACATAACTCATGTGAAATATCTCTAAGTATTTCCAATTTAGTCAGCCAAGTAAGGTTGCAAAAATTATTTCTTAAATATTTATAAAGACTTCCATTATTAGCATACTGAAATACCATCAAGTATTCCTTTGTTTCTGTATTTTGAGTTATGCCATATATTGCGAGCTTATAAAGGTTTAATTTACATATCATAAGACTTTTGAACTTGAAGTTTAAACAACAAATTAGTTTATTAGTTTATTAGTTATTAGATAAATTATTAAAACAATAAATTAACTTATTAGATAAATTATTAAAACAATAAATTAACTTACTTCTTTTAAAAAATCATTACTGTTTTCCATAGAACTGGCCAACGTCTATAATGCAACGGTGCTGGATTGTACACGCACTCTTTTGCAAATATAATTATTACCTTCCTTAATTATTTCAACTTTTCGTATGCCATCTAACCAGGTTGCTGAATATACAGTACCAAATCCTCCTTTACCAATTTTTTTAATTTCTGATAATCTATCAAATGGAATCCATTCAATCACATCTTCATAACTCAAGGCTCTAAGTTGGAATGTTTCCATGCAATCGTCAATGTCTTTATTTCTACTTGTCCACTTTGTTGTTATGTCAGGGTCGCATGAATGACACCATGCAGGTTGAGTGTTATCTTCATTACAATATGCACATTTTCCATAATCAGAATCCCTATATAATATACAATGAGTTATATTTCGCATCTGCTGTTTTAAACTTTGTTCGAATGTAAATAATTTTTATATTTACCGACTAAATTAATGCGAATGAAATGATTTGTAAATAAACATTTATGAACTTGTTTTGTGAACTTGTTTTGTTGCTTTTATGTAGTATAATTAAATGTTCTTTATACTCACTAACTAAATTAATGCAAATGAAATGATTTGTACGTAACGGTAAATAAGTATTTATGCACTTGTTTGTGTTCTTGTTTTGCTGTTTTTATGTAGTAAAAATATTAAATGTTCTTTATGCTCACCGACTAAATTAATGCGAATGAAATGATTTGTACGTAATGGTAAATAAGTATTTATGAACCTGTTTGTGTTCTTTTTTGCTATTTTATGCAGTAAAATTATTAAATTCTTTATACTCACTCGCTGAATGAAATGATTAATGCGAATGAAATGATTTGTACGCAATGGTAAATAAGTATTTGTGAACTTGTTTTGTGTTTTTGTTTTGTAGTTTTTTATGTAGTAAAATTATTAAATGTTCTTTATACTCACGAGCTGAATGAAATGATAATGCGAACGAAATGATTTTATAATGGTAATAAGTAATTATTATCTTGTTTTGTGAACTTGTTTTGCTGTTTTTATGTAGTAAAATTATTAAAAGTTCTTTATACTTACTTACTGAATGAAATGTTATGTAATGCGAATGAAATGATTTATATGTAATGGTAAATAAACATTTATGAACGTGTTTGATGTTCTTGTTTTGCTGTTTTTATGTAGTAAAATTATTAAATGTTCTTTAT
>QKWP01001220.1:140069-155497 GCA_003550325.1 Gigaspora rosea | reverse complement strand
AATTATTTCGATTTATACCATTTTTTTCGTTTCAATGAATTTAATTTGTTATATTCGTTACGTTAATATTTAAAGTTCCTATCAATTTTATTTTCATATTTAAATTAATGCGCAATATTTTGAATTAAATCGATTTATACTAATTATAATAGAACAGGGTGAAACCTGAGTTGCAAAATAGTGAAATCCGCTTTGTAGATCGGGTTAGGGTGAAATCTGCGTTTTATTATGTTTTTTATTATATAAAAGCGGATTTCACCCTCACGTCATGATCATAGCAGGTTTTACTATTTTATAACTCAGGTTTCACCCTGTCGTATTATTATAATTTTTGTCTATTCGACGAAATTTAAGTTGTATAAATAAATGTTCGTTACATTAAAAGTTTATTCTGTTTTAGTAAAAGTTATAAATATATTAAAACAATGCAAAATAAATAACTGCATTTAATTCATTTAGTTTAAAAATTATTCGTATTTAGATTAAGTGTATATATAATAATATAAAATCACTTGAAATCAGCCAAGAAATTTTACTATAAATAATTAGATCGACAATCAACATTGTTTTGTTTGACACTATTTTAACTATTGACATTTTGCAACCTTGCGCTTCTGTTTGAAATATCTTGAATTAATTCAAATAAATTCATTTTAAGTCAACTTTTTATTCGTTTTATATTAAATTTTTTTTTGCTTTTTTTACATACTACACTACTAACAAAATTTAAAGTTTTTATCTTTTTTTATAATTTTAAAAATGTTTCAAGGTTTTCTATCAAGTCCAAGAAAACTTCCAAAAACACCCAAAGCAAGAAGGCTAATAAGGGAAAGGCGGCGAGCCTAGAATCGACAAGAAGTACCATCTAAGTGAAAGCTTTTCAGAGCGATTTGATAACCTTGGAGTAAATGATAATAGTGGATCTAACTCTTATAGCTATACGAATACGTCCGAATCCAAATGTATTTAAAATAATTATATAACTTATATACTGTTTAATTACTTAATATGTTTTAATTTTAATATTTTTAAAAATAAGCAAATGAAAGAACGTTAGCTAGAATTATCGAAAACCAAGGAGAAATTCTTTCTGAACTTAAAGTAATTAAAGATAAAGTTGGGTGAATTGAAAATCGTCTGAATGATCTTGAACAAAAAATGGATAATAGCTTTGATATAACCAATGATAAAGCCTTTAAAGAAGTAATTTTTTAAATTTAAAATTATTTTTTAATAATATAAAAACTTTTAAAGTTAATTTAATATTTTTAAATAACTTTTAATAACATTATTAATAGGATATGATTAAAGGAGCAGCAAAAGCTTTAATTGAAAAAGCGATTTATTCTGAAAATTCTCAGATAAAGTCAGAGGCGGAAAAATATGTCCAAGAGAATTATGCAGAATATTTTGAAAGATTACATTGAAAGATTGGAATGTGTATTATGTTAATAATATTCACGGACCAGTAAACAATTTTTATTTAATTTATGTTTACTTTTTCGAATAAGTTCGAAATATTTTAAAATAATTCGAATTTATTCGAATTATTTTAAAATATTGCGAACCTATTCGTTTTGATTTAAATAATTGAATTCTACTAAACTTTTGTTTTTTTAGCTTTTGCAAAAAATTAGATCTTTGCAGGGTATGTTGATGAACAAGATCAAAGAAACTTTATTTTCTGTGTATGGAAACCTTATTGAACCCATAAATAATAAAGCAAAACCTGATGAAGTTATAATATGGAAGAAATCGACAAAAACAAATGAGTGTTATCAGAAGTTATTCGAAGAGTTGGAAGAAGATTCGGACGATACATATATGAATTGAATTTTGTATAAAATTTGGCCAGATGGCAAAGCTCCACCTGAAAAAATAGCATATGCTATAGCCGTCTGTCAGACCATGCTCAATCCAGAGAACAAAATTATAACGATGTCGGATCACGTCGTTAAAAAATTAATTGCAATAAATTTAGTAAGCATTTATTAATTTTATTATATAAATTAATATAAATCAATTTGAATTGTTTCGAATTGTTTCGATACTATTTAGAATAAGTTAGAATATGGCAGACATTTTTCTATTTCAAGTTCTGAAGACGAAACAAGCAAAGAAGATAGAGACGAAACTAGCAAAGAATATAGAGATAAATCTGATGATAATGATTCAGAAAACGATAACACTGTATAAACCAATTTATTTAATTGATTGAAATATTATTTTAAATAATATTTTCTAATTATATTAATATAATCTAATTAATTAGGAACAAGGAAGTAAATGTAAAAATAATTCGAACTATTCCGATAAGGGATAATATTTAAAAATAATATGAATTAATTTGAAATAATTTAATATTAATAAATTTATTTTAGATGAATAAAAGACCAAGAATCGGTAAATAATATACGAATTTAAAAATTTAGCAATTTAGCACATAGGCAAAATATTTCGAAAGGTTGCGATTTTACTAACCTAATTTTAAAAATTACTAAAATAGTGGATTTAGATCCGGAAGAAGTCCAAGAAGCTCCGGATAAAGATGTAGATAAAGAGAAAGAAACAGATAATTATGAGAAAAATACGGATAATGATGAGTAAAAGTTTTTTGTTTTGGTTTGTTTTTTTTTTATATATGAATAATGCTGTGTTTTTTTTATTTTTTTATATTTCTTTAATATAGAATTATCAAAAATTTATTTTTTATAAATAATAAAGTTATTATAAAATGCAGATTTTGTTTATTTGGATAAATTGTTTTTTGTTTATTGAATTTAGTATATTTCGAAATAATTCGAATTATTGCAATATAACGTAAAATATTACTATTTAAATATATTTATATATAATACTTATTACATAATTCGCAGGTTCGATATAATTCTATAATTTGCGTACATTTCTAATTAAAATTGAAATAGTTCAATTTTTACATTTTTCGTATAATTAATAAAAGTTTCGTTATTTCTGCCACTACTTACATTAAAATATTGCGCAATGTTGCGATTTATTTCGAATTATTGTGATATAATTTTCGTAATATTGCGTAATTTATTATGTATGTATTTCGTAATATTGCATAATTTATTACGCATGTATTTCGTAATATTCCGTAATTGAAAATTGCGAAATATTTCGCGTCGATTCGTAAATCTTGCGCAAGTTTTCGGGCCATAATAACTTACATAAGATTACGTTTATATATTTTGCTGATGTATTTACCAGTACAATTATTTCAAAAATGCGAGGGCTTTTTCTCAAGTAGATCTTGCTATAAAAGAGTATATGTGGCAAGTGTTTTGATGATCTATTGCCAGGGTTTTGGCCAAAACCTACTTTAAAAAAATTTTAATATAATGTTTTTACTATTACTCAAGTTACTCAAGATATTATTTATAGAGATTTTGTATTACAATTTGTAAAATACAACATATTATCAAATAGAAAAAACAAGGATCCAAACTTATAATGTTGTTAAATAAATAACGAAAGAAAACTTTGCTAAACAAAAGCTTACAAACAAATAAATATATGCAAAAAAATCTATTACATAATTTAAAGAATAAATAGATATGTGTAAAGTATAAGTACAAGTCACTCTCGGTATAGTGAACTCTTGATATAGTGAAGAATTTTTTTAGAACAGAATTATTATTACTATAATAAAAAGCTCTCGATATAGTGAATCTCTCAATATAGTGAAGAAATTTTACAGCCCAAGAACTTCACTATAACGAGAGTGACTTGTATATGTAATATTTATTATTAATAAACTGAACTTCATTAATTGCCAATCCAGATAAGATCAGCAATATTTCTATATTTAGAATTGGGCAAAACAAATATATAAACAAGGTAGTACAAAATCTGGATCAGGCTGTATATATAAAATTTTTATATGATTTAAAGAATTTTAAAGACATTTTTACTCATATCTTCTTATCTACTAGTCCGATTTTGATGAAATTTTACTAGTAGATGCACAAGAACCTGCTCTACAACTTTACTTATCAAAAAATAATATTTATTTAGTGCAAAAAAACTTTTTATTAGGCCTAAAACAGATTTAAAAAATATATTGTTTATATATTTGTTTATCCCCAATTCCAAATAAGGTAATAATATAGCTATAGTGCCAATCTTATCCGGATTGGTAATTAAAGAGTTAATATGTGAATAAATTATTAGCGAAGTTATCCTTTATTCTTTATTTATTATATTTTGAAAATGAATTAAAATAACTCTGTCTAATTTTTAGTCATTGCAACTAGTGTATTGACCGATTATGTTATGCTCGATCATTGATCGATTTAGTTCAATAATCGAGCACCAATTAAGGGGCTCGAGCAACAATAGGTCAATCAATGATTGATAGTGCTAATCGATCAAATAAATATATATTTGATCGACTAAAAAGTTTTTTAATTATATATATCAGGAAGATAATAATTTATGCGCAATAGTTACCGTAAACTGCCATATAAACAGCCCCCCCACATATCAGACCCCCCTCTCATTTTTACTAATAATTTTCTTTTTTTTACTAATTAATTTTTTTGGTAGAATGTACCAGACCCGGGCTGTTTATACGGCAGTTTACGGTACCTTTCTAAAATGTAATCTTTGAATTTAATAATATATATATTTTAGCCTATATTAATTATAACATAATCAAATTAAATAAAAGCCAATTTATTTTTCTATTTGATAAATCTTTACGATATAAAACTTATACGTACTAGACAATAATAATAAAAATAAATTTGACAGCTAATTGTTTATTTAAAAAAAAAAGAACTAAAAAAGTGAAGATCAGTATAATTGGTAATAAATTTTAATAAATTTGAATATAATGCCTACTACGGGATCTCAGTTTTTTTTTATTTTTAATAGATTGCAATATTCAGATAAAATATACAGTAGAAAGCAAACATGGCGTCAAAACTAAACCTACCCGAAACTAGTTTCAGAAGGGTCCAATTCGAAACTAGTTATGGATTTTTTTAAAAAAAATCAAAACTCTGAAACCCGAAATTCTGAAACTATAATCCAAAACCCAGACCTATAATCCGAAACTCAAAATATAATATTGAAGGCTTTAAAATTTATTATAAAGCTGATTTATTTTTAATGAACCCAAAATGTAAATTTATTTTTGAATAAATTATAACTTTATATAGATCATTTTTTTAATTATGTTTTTTTCACTGCCTCGGTTTGTTTGGGTTTTTTTAAAGTGGTCAACTTTATTTTTAATATCATACCGTTATTACAACTGATTTCAAAATTCTAGGGCGATAGAAAAAATTGCCAATAATGAATCAATAAGTATTTGATTACTTTTGATACTAAAATTTATAATTCTATCATTAGTAAATATGGACGTACTAATTACTTATTATTACTTGATATATTCAGTTTTTACTTAGTAAGTAAAAAAAACTGACTTGCAAAAGCAACCCTGATTGTTAGAATATAAACTCTTTTAATGTTATACTTGTGAATCATAATGACAAAAAGGACTTCTTATATGTAATAAATTGTTGGATGCATTCTGGTCCAAATAGCGCTGGATATTCAAATTCTATCGTATTCTTTAAGGAGATATAACATATATCAATGCGATTAATATATATTAAAGAGATACATAGAATACTAGGCTTAAACCTGATACGGTCAATGAACTTCTTTTTGTTAAAAGAAACAAAGAATATTATAATTTTTATAATTAGAAAGTTATAATTTTATTACTATACTGATAATTACCCTTCGAATATAAATTTACAAGATTCTTTAAATTTTTATTTTTCTTGCAAATTTATAGAGGGTCAATAGAGAGTTAATTGTATATCATTAGTCCAAAAATAAATTATATATTATAATGCACATGTCTTTCTCGAGGCCATATAAGCTATTTTTAAAGGGCCTAATAGTATTTTGTATTCTTTAATTAGAACTGGCATTTATTCTTTAACATGTAAGATGCATAGCCTTTAAAATTGATTGCTTTGAATCCAAGTTCCAAAGACCAGCAATATTTATATTTTAGTAAAAATTGCTTTTTAAAAAGTGACAGAAAAAAATTGGTTTCCAATAAATGGCGAAAAAAAAATCTCGTTACTTTGTAAAAACTATTTGTAAGAATCGTTTAGTTGTAAAATTTCCAGATAAAAAGATAAACAACCCATGCATCTAAAGAGATGAAGCACAATTTTATATATAAAAAATATATTACATAGTTCATCTATTAATAATCACTTAAAAAATTCTCAATTATTTAAAAAATAAGGAATCTACTTATAATTATTATCCTATCAAAATGATCGCTGAATCATTAATTGCGTCAAACCCATCTCCTCACCTTAAAACCCATCCCCTGTTTTTTAAAATTAATCAGTTTATGGTATATATATATATTTATTAAAAGTTTTAAATAATTAAATAGTCAAATCATTTAACTCATTTTCGCAAATATGCGTCATAATTTTTGGGGTAGTAGCAGTAATGTATAATCTTGATTAACATAGTATACTGCACACTCTAATGTTGAATGGCACAATTTGAATGCCACTCAAACTACCATTCGAACTGCTATTTAATATTTTCATAGACATGAATGTCTGTCAAATTATGTGATAGCATTAAATAGCAGTTCCATGGCAGTTATTAAGTGTATTTAAATTTGCTATTCAACATGGTGAATTTTTTAAATTTACTAGAAACGCTTATATATTATCTAGTAATTTAAAAAGTACTATAAATTTAGATTACCTGGATAACAATTATAAACTAGTTGATATATTTAACATGGGTTATCTGGGTAACTAGATATAACCTCTAAGAGAGATGTAATTATATAAGATTGCATTATTTAATTCGATAAATATAATATAATCGATTAATGATTGGCCTAATGATTGATTGATTATATATACTCGAGGTTATAAATTATATTCTTGATCAATCATACTCGATTAAGTATATATAATTGATGTTTGATCGATTAAAAAAAAAATTTTTTGATCAATTATCGATCAATAGTTTTTTTGTCAAGTCAATACCCTAGTCACAGTTACAATCAGTTCTTGGGAAAGAATTGGCCTGTGGGATAGGTAGTACAAAGGAATAGTAAATATTCATGTTTGATTGATTGATTACGATAAATATACAGTATAATTAATCAATCACCGTGTAATCCATTTTGGATCCATCACTAAATATATAAGGAACGTACAAAAAAAAGTTAATCTCGGTCATGCGAATCAAAGAAAGAAAAACAAACCCCTAACCCATATCATCATATTGGAAGTAAGGATGTAAAACGGGTTGGTTACGACACTTATGTGCGAAGAAGGGCACATAAGGACCAGAAAAACGTTTGTGTTATGAATTAACTTAAATGAATAAAAATTCTTTATTTTTATAACATTAATGTGATTAAATAGTATATCTTATGAAAAGCTTATTTTAAACATTTAGAATACTTACTGATTGAAATTAAAAGCAATATTCATGAATAGATTATTTTAAATACTTAGATTATCGAACTTTGATTTAATATTGACAATCTTTGTAATTTTTTGAGTCCCGTGAATCCGCGAATACAATATAGATAGCTACCCTATGTTCGTCATTTATGAAATTTATTTATCTATAAAAGAGAAATACAGTGAGTTCCATGAAATATAATAAAATCGAAGTGACTACTGTATTATAATCACAGGACTTATGGGACTCAAAAAAAAAATTTGCAAATATGATGAATTAAACAGCCAATATTTATTAATCTTATTTTCAATACTTAGAGTGATAATTATGATAAAAGTTTGCGAATAACTTGGATCTTAAATTAATAAATGTTTTTGATGCCACTAAGTTCTATAAGTGAAATTAAATAGTAATCATCATAACTCGAATAACTTATTTCAGGCCTAGATATAAAATGTTTTTATATTCACTAAGAATTGTAAAATATATCAAATTAAATAATAATATTCATAACTCGAATGGCTTATTTAAATGCATAACCTCAATAAATATTATTAAAATTTGTAAGTCTCTATATGACCCGTCATGACTTGAATCAATATCTGATCTGTCCGGGCCACTATTATCTGACTGGGTCGGGTCTCTAGGCACAGCATCTGATCATTTAAATGACCTACCGATAGAGACACAGAAAAATTTGGATCCAAATTTACTCATGTAAATCCAAATATTCTAGTATTTTCTATATAAATCCAAATTTATGAGCATAAACCCAAATTACATAATTTGGAGCCAATAAAATTAGCCATAAATCCAATAAAATTGTGATCAAAAAATTATATATTGGTATTGAGGTTCTTCACAAAAACACTATTGAATACAAAGTTTGATCTGAAGGAAACTGTCGAAGAGATTGGATCTAAGGAGGAAAGACGTTAAGGAAGTTGGATCTAAGGAGAGAAAATGTCAAAGAGGTCTTTTGTATGAGTATGTTTTTTGTCATTTTTGTACAAAATATTATAGTTTTTTAAAGTTTGAATTGATTCTGTAGAAGAAAAAAACAATAACAATAGCTCTTTATAAGAACATTAACTTTTGAACCTTGAATTTAATAAATCGGTTCCAGATAAAAAAACATTAGCAAAAGCTCAAATTGGTTTGAAGATAGAAAAAATTAGCAATAATATTTCGCAAAAATACAATTTAGTAGTTTAAAAAAAATATTTGTATCAATTCTTCATAATTCTTCTAATGCAGTAGAACGTAGTTTTCAGTTTATAATAATTTTCTTAGTAATAAGAGACAAAATTTAAATACAGAATCTCTTAAAAAGTTGAATATGATGTATTTCATTAATTTGAATTGATTTTTTTTACATAAATACAATAAATTTATATCCAAATATTTATGATTTTCAAAACAAATTTATGCAAATAATAAAAAAATTTTTTTGTGTCTCTGCCCACTGATTGCAAATAATTTGGGCCATTTCCAAATGACTTAGGACATTTCCAAATGACCTGAGTTATTTGGTCACGAGTCATTTTCAAATGATCTGAAATTTAAATAATCATAATAACCAGTCATTTTGAAGTCATTTCAGGTTATTTGCAAAATAGGCAAATGACCAGGTCATTTACCATCTCTGTTAGGTACATGCATAAAAAGCTTTTTCAAATATATCTAAACCTTTTATTAATTCTATCTGCCTATTTTGGTAATACTTGACAGATATAAAAGTCACATTAGCTATATGAGCATAGACATTTGTTGCCAAAATAATATCTTACTTTTTGTATTGCTATCTTATACAATACATATTTTATAGGCATCCAAAATTCTATTCACAAAATTAAAAAAAGAATATCAGATATAGTAAATTATGCAATAATTATTATCATAACTATAATAGTAAAATAACTTAACAGAAATTCTTGGTCTAATTTTTATTGAAATTTACATGCCACTAGCTATTTGCAATGGCTACAAAACTACTAGCATATGGCTATTTAATCCCAGTGCAATTAGTATTGATTGTTTAGATCCTTCTTTATTAACTAAACAATTTAATAAACTAGCTTCATAATATTTTTTTTTAAGTTATCTGACCCAATTCTAATATTGTTGCTACTTGCTCAACCAGATCATTCTTATTTTACTTATCTAAATATTGATAATTAAAGTAAGAAAACTATATTTAAAAATAAGAATAATTTGTTAAAATCCCAGGTTCTGAAATTAAGTGAAGAGCTAGAAATCTACAAAAACCCTAAAACATGTATATTAGAGTAACTTACCATATTATTGTAGACACTTTTTAAAATTTATAAGTTGGGTTTAGATAAGTAAATATAGTACAAAATTTATATTATATTTTAAATAGTTCTCAAGATATAACATATTAAATTTCATACGGTTTCATTAGGTCATATAGAAAATATGCAAGAAATTTATAAAATTCTATTTTGAATTTGACTGAAAATCAATTTTTGGATTTTTCTGGATTTACTAAAAACTTCGTACTTGTTTTAAATTAGCTTAAAATTTCACCCATATGTAGTATAATATTGTGCCAATATTGTATAGTATAAAAAAGACTAAATTTGTTTAACAGATCAGTATAATAATCAATATGTAGTTATAAAAATATTATTTAAGAGTTTTGTCAGATAGGGCAGAGGCAAAAAAAAAGGCCTGAACATTCTAAAAAAGCATGAATTGATATACCACCTAAGTATTATCATAAGCTAATTACAAGCATGTCTAATTAGGTTGCTGCTTGTATAAAAGCAAAAGAAAAATCTATATAGTATTAAAATAGAAATTTTTTTTTTTTTGTAAAAAAAAATATAAATAAAAAAAAATTTTGAATTTGGATTTTTGGTCAAATGAAAAAAATCATGTTTATAGCTTTTTGTATAACTTCTATATAATTTAATTAAATTATATAAAATTTTAGTATATATATTTTGGAATTTACTGAACATGTGATATAAATTTTGTACTATTTTACTTATTTAATCCTAAGTAATAAATGTTTAAAAAGTGTTTACAATAATATAGTAGGCCACTGTATATTTAGTACTTAAATATTTAGTTTTTCAAGCTCAAAATTCTCAAGTAGCATCAGATTATACAATTGCTAAAAGCCAATAATCTATATTATCTTCTTCTAAAAAGAAAAAAAAGATACTTCTATTTGTATATCTTTTAATTGATAAAAAGAGTTGGCAATAGTTGAACAAGTTGAATAAAGAGGCAGAATAAAAAGCTAAAGAAACAAAACAAAGAAAGGAAGCAGCAGCTTAAAAAAAAAAATTAGCAGTTCAAAAAAAAGAATTGATAGTTCAAAAAAGAGAGACAAAAGCACAGAACAAGAAAGGAACCACTCAAAAAAGAGGCCAGAAATCTAATACAAAAAATTTTTAGATCAGAAAATAAAAAATTTGATTTTTTATTCATTAGCGAATTATATATATATAATCTTACGTAAGATATTATAGCCTGTAAAGGAGTAACAAAAACCAGGAGATTTTTTAAGAGGGGAGGTAGGTAGGGTGTCCAGGATTATGATCCGGTAAATGCCAAATTATGCATCCGGTAAATTGCAAATTATGCAAATTATGCGGACCCAGGATTAAGGTTAAAAAAAATTTGCTGGCCAACCAAATTTCAAGATCTTCTGTAATGCAAGACAAATTTTATAACCGTCTATGAAACTGTTTTTACGTGTTATAAAATTTTATATATAAATAAAATTTTCGAACTCTAACCTTTTATTACAAGATTTTATCCCTAATCTAAAAGCACCAAATTTTACTAGAAAATTTTTTATGTTCTAATTTTGCCCGTGGTATGTACTAAAATTATCTGCAACTTACATTGTACAACCAATAGTGTGTATAATCAATAACTGTTACTACATTCAAGGTGTTCTGAATATTAGTATGTAATTTTAGTATGATTTTATCGAACCTTACTATAGAGTTTGCTTAATTATCATGCCTCATAGAATTTAGAGTTAGATCTACCAGAAATTATGATTAATTCTAGCCGGGTTTGTTAGGGAGTAATGGTATGGTTTGATAAAATCATACTGATCTGTAATTCTCACTATTCGGACCTATTAACATTATTCACATGATCCTACTCGGAATTAGCCAGTGTTAGAGTATAATATAGGCCGACTTGATAATACCCTCTGTAATTTAATATGTGTAACAAGAACGACAATTGACCAATAGAAATTCTTTTATATGAGAGAAAGAATAAATTATGCGAGATTATGCGAGTTACTTTAAATTATGCGAAGTCGCATATTTTATGCGCTATAAGATGAATTATGTGAATATTATGCCGGATCATAATCCTGGACACTCTAGGGGGAGGGGATAAAAAAAGTTGAAATTATATATAAGAACCTGACTATATATATATTAAGAAAAAGGGAGAGGGGGTAGGCTTCTGATAAAAAATAATCAGGTGATTAATGACACAGCTCTAATATTACGAAATCTTATAATCAATGTGGTATATTACGGAATATATTATATTTTATTACAGTAATATAACGGTTATTATTTCAAAATATTGCAAAATATTGCAAAATAGACCAAATAAAAAAATACAAATTACTTTTCTACAGGGGTCATGTACTTATACAGATCAATAAAATAATGCGTACTGGAGATAATAGTTTAATTTTCACATTGTTTGCAATATTTTGCAAATTCTCACAAATTTTCAAAATTTTTAAAAAATAAATAAACAATATACATATTCACATAATCATGCTTTTTTACAGGTTTTCACAATATTTTGCATGGTTTCGCAATTTAATATAAAATTTTATATTTTTTATTTATTATTATATATTATATATCAATTATTATAAAACGCACTTATAGTGTTTTACCACTATAGGTAAATTAGATTTGCAAATCTGTGTAACAATAACAAAAAAATAAATTTTTACAAAACAAAAAATAAATTTTAATTACTTTAGGGTTAGGGTAAGGCCTGGGATTTTATCGGGGGCATTAGTATATACACAATTTAGCAAGGAATTTTTTTTATTAGAGCCCTAAAGGTAGTTTGATAAACAAAATTTTGCAATATGAACGTTTTTTTAAAAAAAATAATCAAAAAACAAAATTTTTTGTTACACCTAATCTTAAATTTTGATTGGCTATTCTAATAGTTTTGTGTAACAGGGTGTAAAACACTATAGATGCGTTTTAGTAAAATCCTTATATTATATTTTACATTTATTAAATAAAAAAAACTAATTTAACACCTAGTGTATTAAATACAGGTATTTGTATAATATGTAAATAAAATAATTTTTACTAAATAAAATGAAATAAATAAAATTTTTATTAATAATATGGTTAGAGTTAAGGCCTGATATCATTTTTTATACCAAAATTTCATGAGGAATTTTTTTATTAGAGCCCCAAAGATGATTTTATAGACAAAATTTCAAGATATTATTAATTTTTTGTTTTTTGCTTTATTTTTGTTGTACAAAAAATGATCTGCATATAATCTACAAAGTGCATTTAATTTAATATTTTGATTGGCTTTTATTTTTGTTTTGTGTAACTACGTATTAATACGCCTAGTATCCAAATAGAAATTGCCTATTAAATAAACATTTTTAATTTATTATATGGGACCCTGCACAGCAAAACAGTGCATTGGAACAATCATGTGATTTTGAGAAAATCAAATTAAAAATCATTACGTGATTAATTTTGATTATAATAATAATGAACCAAATTCTAAATTTATATACATTTTATTAATATATTTTACAAATTAACAACATTTTTAGAATGATATAATATATAAACAGATTATTATTATAAAATCTCAAAATCTGATTGTTGGCCCAATGCACCGTTTTGCTGTGCGGGGTCCCATATATTATATTATTATAGTATTATTTTTACATTATTACAAATATTTTAAACTACTTTCACATTTTGTCGCATCTACCATATGCAGTGTTGGGTACAGTCCTAAGTCCAGTTTTAAAAACTGGACTGGACTGAACTATTCCATTGGAACTAGTTCCAGTTCCAGTCCAGTCCAGTTTTCACGTGATTTGTCTAAAAAATTTTTATTGGCTATAGGCTTTATATAATTTGTATATATATACATCGGCAAATTTTATATATAGATATATATCAATTACTAACCGGTAAGATATATATCGATTATCAACACCCCTATCGATTACTATCGATAGTGATAGTAATCGATTAATATCCGGTTAATACCCTATCGATTATTATCGATAGTGATAGTAATCAATATATATCCGGTTATATCGAATATAATATCAATTAATAATTATTATATTCACATAATCATGCTTTTTGAACATTTTACAGGTTTTCGCAAGTTTTCGCAAGTTTTCGCAATTTAATTATAAATTTTTTTTTATTTATTATTATTATATAATATTTAATATACAATAATTACAAGTTTTCGCTATTTAATATAAAATTTTATTTTTTTATTATATATTATATTTTAAATATTACATATATATATATTATTATAAAAAAAATCATATCCGCGGATTTTTGGAATTCATGCAGATCATTGACATACCCCGAAAAATTTCATTACACAAATAGGGTGCGTCAGTTAATTGATATCCAATCACATTGAGCGATTTGTTACTGTACTATACATACGTAAGTATGAGTTTTTTAAATTTTACTATATATTAGTGTTAGACCCTGGGTACAGTACTTTGAAATTAAACTAATAAAAAATCTAATTTTTTAATTATAGCATAATGTATATATTTTTAATAGACATAGTTTTGAAAATATATGCTTTGCATTTATAACATGCAATCTGACGTTTAAAAAGAACTTCATTTCAAGATCTTAAAATCGTTACCCAAGTTCAATACAAGGTAGGTTTATGATTTGGGATTATATAGTAGTTTACGGGTATATACGTATAATTCTATTTATTTGTTTGAAAGTTTCGATCAACTCAAAACACAACAACTAATTAATATATATTAGTTTTTGAGTTAAAATATAGCAGCAATGAAGCTGATTTGAACGTATGATTCTTAAAAAATTGACAAGTGTAACAGCCATGTTTTATAAGCTAAAGCTTTAATTATTGACTAAATTGTCTTTGAATTTTAATACTGTTGAACCTCCCAAAACTGATATACACGGTGTATTAGTATTAAGAGGTTATCAGATTTGAAAACATTATAAACTATTCGATTTATACTGTATAATGAAAACTGACTTGGTAAATTAATTTTTATCAGAGTATCGATTTTGGGAGTGTCAAACAGATCTTTTTTTTTCTTTTAAGTAAAAAATAAAATTTTAACATAATTATTATTTTATTTGTTTTTTTTTTATTTTTATTTGTTTTGCTACAATTAAAGATTAAAATATAAATTTTATTAAATTCAATGATTACATATCGAAAAGGTAGCTATTACGCATATCTTAGCTAATTAATAAATATCTAAATATAGTTGCTTTCCTAATAACCCAGGTACTATAAAAAAGTCAGTTAATATAGTTAGACTTCTCCAAGTAAACACCCTCTCTAAACGCACACCTAAATTTAAATTCTGGCCCATATATATACTTGACCTCTATAAATATACTTATTCTAATTATTTTCCAAATGTACGTTATTAAGTGTGGCACTTAGAGAGATCTGACTATTTTACTAAAAATCAACTACTATACCTTAAACCAAGATTTCAATATCCAGAAATCAAGTTCAATTTTTGGATTTAGAACCTAAATCAAAATTAGTTGAACCGAGCCCAAACATTCCTGAAATTCAGCAGAGTAAAAATTGAAAGTTTTCACTTCACTTCTCTCGGCTTTAGTATTCAGTAGAGCAAGACTTAGAAGCTTTTATTTTGCTCCTGC
>QKWP01001220.1:58622-132691 GCA_003550325.1 Gigaspora rosea | reverse complement strand
AAAAAAAAAGCTGACCCTAAAATATATATATATATAAAAAAGAGACTATGTAAAAACAAAAAAACAAAAAACCAAAACCAAAATAAACTAAGATACAGTCGCCTCTTTCTAATCTGAACCTCTCTAAACTGAACACTATTAAACTCTCTTTAAACTAACAAAAATCTCCTAGAACATTTGTAAATTTTATTATAAAGTTCAGATAAGCCATATATAACTTTTTGAAAACTGAACTTTTCCATATTTTTACATAGTAAAAAAAACAGTTCCAGCAGTTCGGATTAGAGAGAGTTGACTATATATATAAAAAAAAAACCAAAAATGAAACTAAAATAAAAAAAACTAAACTAAAATATATATTTAAAAGGTTTATGTAATTTAGTGCATATGCATTGTAACGCACCTATCTAATAAACCAATCAGATCGTAGGATTAGGTGTAATGTGAAATTAAGAAAAATAGTGATCTTTTAAAAAATTACCTGTGGCTCATGATTTTGTTTATAAAACCACTCTTTGTGCTCTTACAAAAAACATTCTTTACAAAAATTTACTATATAACCCTTTTTTTTTCATCTATACACTATTCTAATCTCACTCTAACCCTAACTAACAAAAAAACAGTTTATTTAGTTGTTTTGATTTCATGTTATACCAAATCATATGAGGTGCATTATAGCGCATATGCGCAAAAATATTAAATTCTATTTAAAAAAAAAACAAAATAAACCTAAAATATTAAAAAAAAAAGAAAGAAAATGAACCTAAATTAAAAAAAAAAACAAAAAAGAACCTAAAATATTAAAAAAAAAATTGAATCTAAAAATATAATAATTAATTTACAAGACAACAACTCTTTCCAACGATCCCTCATACCAAAAATTTCAAGAAGACCAACCTACAAAAATTTCCATTTAATACATAAAATAGTAAACTGGTTTTACCAAATAAAGCCTGCAGTGAGTAGCACTTGTTGTTTAGAGGTAAAGTTCATAGACTACCTGCTGACAAGTTTGGAGTTTATCACTTACCGTTAGTGGATTTCTTGTTTGGCACTATCGAGTAAAGAATTAGTAAGCACTGACCTAGAGTTTAGTTTTGAGATGTGTTATTATGCTAAGCGTAACTCATACCAACTCCTTTACATTTGGTACTTATTTCCGGCCTTTCCTTATTGCCTTTTGAAATTTTCGAAATTTTTGCCAAAAAGTGGGGAATTCAGCTTATCCCCTCCAAAAGATCAGCATTGTTTACCCCCCCTAATCAGAAAGGCATCTACTAAATCAAAGATAGGTCACGAGAGCAAGATGATGTATTCTAGTAAACAAACACGTGAGATCGAATAGAGAAAACTTGAACTAAAATATCTTTCTAAAACATTCTGTAAACGCAGTTCGATTTTTTTATGTTTTCTATACTTTGGTAAAGCTAAGGCTTTGCGCAGTCTATATAATTTTTAAATTAGTTCTATGAACTATATTAGTTTAGTTGTTTTTAGATTTCTTTCTATCTTGCACCATTTTTGTTTTCTTCTTTTTTGTTTTCTTTATCTCTTCTTCTTTGTATTATGTTTATTTAGTTGTTGCTTTAGATTTGATAGTATTACCCTCTTTTAGTACTACCCTTTTATTTTCGTTAAAATCCTTGTTTTTGTGGATAGTAAACATCTGGCCACTATTCGAGAAGTTAGGTAAGGAAGATTGAGAAAGAAAGTTAGCAAGCTTGGTAAAAGGTGCTGTTAGCTAGCAAGATGAAAGAAAGTTGGAAGACATTTTGTGCTTGTCGTAAAAGAAAGAAGCTTCTTTTATAGTACTTTAAATAGTCAGACGAGCAGTCTGTTTCCAGATAGAAGCAGTGCGGCAGGTTGCACTTAGGTATCCAGGAACTTAGGTTCCAACTAGATGGCCGGATGATGCCAAACTTGAGTCTTAAATAATATTAGTAGGTACAAAATAATGTACCGGTAATTGCAATAGCTTAATAAGTATTAGCGTAGCTATTTAAGGTCCAAAAAAAAAAAAATTATAATAATAAAAAAAAAAAAAAACCTAAAATATTAAAAAAAAAGAAAAAAAAACAAATTTAAAAAAGAAAAAAAAAATACAAACCTAAAATATTAAGTTAAAAAAAAAATATTAAAAAAACCCAAATCTAAAATATTAAAAAAAACAAAAAAAAAAAATGAATCTAAGATTAAAAAAAAATGAATCTAAAATATTAAAAAAAAAAAATTGATGCTAAGATATTAAAATAAAAAACTTTCTAAAACCAAAGCGATATAACGTATATCATGTAAAAATAAAGATTATTAAATAAAATATATATATATATATATTGCCAAAGCAAGGTAACAATATAATGTATAACTAAATACCATATCTAAAAAAAAAAATATATATATATTAAATATTAAATATAAAAAAAAAAAAACTTCCCAAAGCAACAACAGTTTTATAATAATGATGTAACATATATCTAAAGTATAAAAAAAAAATATTAACTAAAAAAAAACAAAACAAAACAGAACTAAACTATAATATAAAAAAAAAACCTCCAAAGAAAAGTAACGTACCGGTATATCTAAATATAAATGACAAAAAAAAAACTGTTTGAAATGGTCTAACAGTAACATTTTTCAAAAAAAACTCTCTTTGAAATAGTCTAATGGTAATGGGCTTCAAAAAAAAAAACTACTCTCGTAATAGTCTAATGGTAACGGACTCCAAAAAAAACAAACTCTTCAAAACAGTCTAACGGCAACGGGTTCCAAAAAAAAAACAATAATTATCAAGCAATAATCATTGTTTATATATGATCACCAATTTAAAAATGATTGGTCAATCATATAGGATCATCATTTATAATTTTCCTAATTTATTAATATACCATTTTCTTTCTCTATAATCACACAATTTGTATTAAGAAAATTAGTAATTATAAAAGAGTGTGATTAGGCGATACAAATAAAATTAACTAGTTTATATAACATTTGAAAAATTTTAGACCTGGCCGTCTGAGGTTTTTTTTATATAGATAAAATTTTTAAAGTAATAGTATATAATTATATAGTGGCTGTGCCATCAAATGTTAACCAAAAAATTTGATATGGAAGTGGCATAATAGCACAAAGATATAGTTGAGACCATTTAGAATAGACAAATTTAATTAACTATCAAATTAGCAATCATATGGGCAGTGTTATCACTTGGACACTTTTTGGACATTTTGGACATTTTTTCAAATTAAAATTACTTAAAATTTTATTAAGATAATCTATTTTAATTTTTTCACCAATGAGTCCAGCACCTAAAAAAATATATAATTATATATTTTTTTAAATTACTTTATTGATTAGTTAAACATGGGACATAGGCTTGGACGATTTTGGACAATCTTGGACATTGGACAAAAAACATAGTATGGACACGTCCAAGTGACAACACTGCATATGGGGTCTTTGCCTTGAAAATCAAGTTATAAGACATAGTAAATTATATGTTTCATAACTTGATTTTTAAGACAAAAACCCCATATCCAAATCAACTAGGGGGCATCCATAATTTACAGTATTGTAAATAATAGAAATATGGGGTGAGTCAGTAGAAAAAGAACAAATCATTTTTAATAAAATTTTTTTAATTTTTAAACTAAAATATTTTGACAACTATTTAATCAAATTGCTAATTTTAATCTTGAAATTGTATAAAATTAAATTTATTAAATTTATTAAAATAGTTGTTAAGATATTTGAGCTTAAAGTCAAGAAAACATTTACTTAGAAAAAATTTGACCCTTTTCTACTGACTCACCCCTATATGAAGATATATATATACTCTACATTAATCAACAATTCATGATTTGTTGTATATTATTATTGATTATCACTTAAGAAATCGCAAAAATTATGCTGGCAGTTAATGTTAATCACATCGTTTAATAATAAGTTGCACGATTAATCTTGTACTATACAGTCAGATCCCCTAAATGCTACCCCCCTAAATGCTATTCCTCCTTAAATGCAAATAAAAGCATGGGCCTATCATGAGACTTATAAGTAAATGCACGTTCTTTATTCTGTACGTGCACACCATTTTTTTGGCTCATAATATATAAAGTTCCTTTGTAAATGCACTCATGTGATAGATAACCAATCAAAATTTTTGATTTTTATATATAGAAAAAGTACAATCATTATGTACTGTAGCAATATTAATTGTATCATTGTAATTGTTTACTTTTTTTTTTATATAATAAATTATACTAACAGTACAGTATTACATATCATTGTCTATGTTGTCTCATTTATACTTCATTGCCCTTTTTGTAATCTTGTAATAAATACTTGCAGACCAGGCAAATGCAATCATTAATTAGTAAAATGTTTGTTTGTATAAAACTGCAAAAATAACAGTTATAGCACGTTAGTTATTTTGTTTTAGAAATAGTTTATAATAATAACATCTGTACTAAATGTTGGAATTGCAAGAATCGTTTTTAATAAAATTTTGTAGATTGCTTAACCTCAAGTATTTGTATAGAAATTAGCCAATTTTAGATAGTTTTGAATATAAAATTCAATACGACCAAAATTCTATTGTAAAATAATTGTCCAGAGCGAAGCAAAGGACCTTTAGTTTCTATATACTATGATACAAAAGTTACTTTCTTAATGCATCACATATTAAAATATCAAAAATGCAACTTTGCACTTTCTGTCTGTTTACTCATATAATTTTTAAATTATTTTAATTGGCCAATTTATAAAATTAATAATAACTATTGATCTACTAGTCTGTTTTGGATGATTTAACTATCAAAATGTTCATTTCGATAAGACGATTCTAACAAGCCCAAAATCGTTAAGATCCAATCACAGAATCCCAAGATCATTCATCACTAAGTAAATTTCTTTACTATTGAATAACTTTTGATCCACTAGGCTGTTTTGGATGATTTAACCACCAAAATGTTCGTATTAGTGAGACGATTCTAACAAGCCCAAAATCGTTAAATTCCAATTACAGGATCCAAAGATTAATAAAAATTTATCAATCATTTAATCAAATTAATTTTTATATATAAAATCAATTTGATTAAATGATTGATAAATCTTTATCGAACTTTTGATCCTGTAATTGGAATTTAATGATTTTGGTCTTGTTAGAATCGACTCACTGAGACGAAAATTTTGGTGGTTAAATTATTTAAAACAGTCTGGTGGATCAAAAGTTATTTAATAGTAAAGAAATTTACTTAGTGATGAATGATTTTGGGATCCTGTGATTGGATTTTACCAGGTTTGGGCTTGTTAGAATCATCTTATCAAGACAAATATTTTGATAGTTAAATCATTCAAAAAGGACTAGTGGATCAAAAGTAATATTAATTCTATAAATTAGAACATATATAAAATTTATAGCACAAGAAATAAAATTAAGTTTTAGACAAGAATGCTATACTTTTATCAAGTAAATAGCAAACTTTTTTAATTATTATATTTATATAAATATTTAGCTTTGGACAAACATTGCTATGCATTTATCTAGTATTAAAACTTGTGTACGTACATGCGTATATATAATAAACGGCTATATGTACACGTAATCCTAATTTTTACTACGATATTATTGGTTATTCCTAATTGCAACCCCTTTAAATGCATGTCTTAGTGCCCATCCCGATGACATGCACTTAGGGGGTCTGACTATAGATGCTAATGAAATTAAATCAGAGTGGTAAAATGATTTCACTATTTCACCAATCACCAATCGGTATTAGTAAAACTGGTGTAACTGGTAAATTGGTGTAATTGGTGTAATTGGTGAATTGGTAAAATGGTGAATTAGTGAATTAGTGGAATGGTAAAATAGTGGAATGGTGAAATGGTGAATTTCCAGAGTCTGGAATTATTTCAGCCTGAAATTCAGTTAGGTTTTTGTTCAAGTTTTTATATTTTATGTTTTTACAGGCACACTTTGAGAACAGAACTATTAACCGTTTATAGAACTAAGCAAATTCACTATTTCACCATTTCACCAATTCACTGTTTCACCAATTCACCAATTCACCAATTCACCAATTCACCAATTCACCAATTCACCATTTTACTAATTCACAGTTTCACTAATTCAATTTACCATTCTACCAATTTAACAATTTCCAATTCACCAATTTCACCAATTTACCAATTCACCAATTTTACCAATTTTACCAATTCACCAAAATAAATTTTGGTATAATTCTGTGAAACTATTTCACTATTTCACCTGGTGAAATGGTTTAATTTCACTAGCATCTATAGATTTGACTGTACAATCATTTAGCCTGTTAACTACTTAATCATAATCATATAATTGTACATTTCGTTATTTAAAATGCAATTATTAGAAACTAGAAATTAAGCTAAATATTGATAAAATAGTTAAGTGAATAATTTAATATTTTTTAAAATTTCTTATTCATTTAATCAAGCATATTAATATTTTTTTAAGAAAATTAATACAGGTAATTATATACCTTAATTTTCATAGCTTATATTTTGATGAATTTTAAAGTTATCTAAATGATTTAATAGTTAAAAAAAAGTCTAATATCTAAGCTTTTTTTTTTTTATTGTTAAAGTGAGGTCATGCTTCTGGACTTTATTGAATATATATTAATTATTACAATATATTGCTTACAATCTTTATACTATCTACTAAGTACCAAAACTTGGACTATTTTATCCAATAATCTAAACTTACCAGAGCCTACCATACTTCCATTTGTGTAGCTAGCCTGGTCTTGATATTCCTTTTTTCCAGCCAACAATTGGTATTCATATGTCTACTACTTCATCCACATTTTCTAATATCATTACTTCCAATTTGGTGTATGTAATTCTAGGTAAGCGTTTTCTGCTTTCAAATTGGTATATCCGGTTCCTTACTGGCGTACTTTTCGGAAGTTCATATTTTAAGCCATGCAGCTACTTCTACCATATTGGGTAAGTATCTCAAGCCTGCATACTGCCACAACTAGCTGATTTTTTGCAACTTGGAGACCCAGGATTTAATATTCTGAATTCAGAAATATGAAACAACTATACTCTCTGCTATAGTGACAAGTATTCAGGCATGTTTTACTGAAACTTCCAGTCCCAGATATAGTTGGATGGCATCATGAGGTTCAGCCAACCTGACTTTTGTACCACTATATGCACTTATATACTACTTATACCAGCTATACCTGTTATTGGTGATTTCAGATTCTTTTAACGTCCTAAGACTTCTATATGGGTGCACCCAGAGCTCCATTGGGCTTTGACCTATACATGCCTCTATGCTTCCACTTCTTGTTGGCTGGTCAGTTTCGTCTGCCCTTGCAAGGTTCATTCAAATCCCCAGTACTCATATCCAACACCTCTAACTTTTATACTGATCCCTCCCAAACTACTAAATTAGTTAGCTCAAAAGAATATCTAAGCTTTTTTTAACTTTTAAATTATTTAGATATCTTCAAAATTCATCAAAATTTAAGCTATAAAAATTAAGATATGTAGATATTAATTTTTTAAAAAAAGTCAATCTGTCTATTTATTTATAAATTACTTTTTTCAGATCTTCCAACCTGGTCGCTAAAGTTATACTGGAGAAAAAGGACCTATATTATAGAAGTAGGTACCAGGGAGAGAAAAACTATAATGGCATCTAATACCAAGTAGATCAACCCTTCCAGGCCAACTAGATTAAAAGTCTGGGATGTATCGGGGAAGGACCAGTAGGAAAGTGATAGTGTGTACCTGGGTCAGAGCGAACTTTACAAGAGCAGAAATAGGTAGCAATAGCTGTTGCAGGGTATCCCCTGACTACAAGTTGTTCGTCTTGGTGAATGCATAAATTACTGAAGTATAGGTAATACCTGTATGGGACAGGGAATGCTCTACCAAGTGTTCTGTGAGGATAAATTAGTTCTAAGGGGATGTTGTTAGCAACTGAGACTGATCTCAACTAACTAATATATCAGAGAACTGTACTAGCAATACAAGTAGGATTAGCAGAAGAAGCTTGGACCAGAGGGTTTAAATAGGCAATCCTCTAGTTGGGTTGCAGGTATGGCAGCTAGTGTAGAACCTTCAGGCAGACTACTTCAATTAGACAACCAAAAGTTGTACCTGTAGCTATTGTATTCTTATTCATATAACAAATGTTGGGTGCCCAAAAAGGCGCCCTTGATCCACAAGCTTGATTAAATTAAACTCATCTACTCAGAGCAGAAACTTTGATACATAAAAAAATAAAAAATAAAAAATAAATTACTTTTTTTAATAGTTTTTTTTTGTTTGCTATCTTCAGTACTACTAACTAAAAGCTGGAACTTCCACTAGTTCCATAGTTCTAGTTAGGGTTTTTAGCTAGAAAATTTTTTCACTAGAACAAATATTATATCAAGCATAAATACTTATTTATACAAATAAATAATATGAATAAATATCTTCAAGTATTTATGTTCTTAGTCCATGAACTTTTTATTGGTTTAATTCCATCGATTATAAATATTCTGTATGCACATGAGCTGAATAAAAAGCTCTAGGCCATTTTTGTGAATGCATTTCTCAGCCAATTCAATATAGCATTTAGGAGCACCAGGTGCAAACTTTGGTTATAATCCCTTGTAAGTCTTGAAATGATTATCATGAATAGAATAGGTATTTATTAGGTTGGTTGGTGAACTTTGTTTTGCTATTTCTAATTTCACTAATTAAAAATGCTTTCAATGCATACAAATGAAATTGTTTAAGTAATAGTAAGTACTAATATTTATGTTTGGTTTGTGAGCTTTTGGTTTTGCTATTTTTAATTTCACTGATTAAAAATTTTTTTTATGCACATAAGCTAAATAAAAAGCTCTAGGTTGTTCTTGTTGACCAGAATTCAAGCACTGCTTAGTTAATTCAATTTAGCATTTAGAAGTTTTAGATTGTAATCTTTTGCAAATCTTGAAGGATACTAAGTAACAATAAAAATTTATATTCTTAGCTTGTGTACTTCGTTTTGCTATTTTTTAATTCTATCAATTAATAAATGTTTTTATATACACAATGATTAGCACAAAAGGGTGTGGCGACTTAGGGAAGTTGGTAAGTTGTCACCCCAAGTAGCAGGTCTAGGGTTCAAATCCCACTGGCGACGCTTTGGAAAAATTGACCTGTGTTACGGTAACCGTTTCCTGTCGATCGGTTAGGTATATTACCTGTAGTCCTTGGTTACTATCTCGAATGGGAGCTTTCGGGTGAAGTTGTGTCCGGTGACACAGACAAATCCAAGGAACCGGGGAAATGTAAACCCATTTGGAAAGTCCCGAGTAAGGAGGTAGCAACGATCTTTGACGGTGCTACCAGAACCGGAATATCAGAAACCGGAGCTGGAGAACTGGACGATATGACCTTCGGAGGAGAGGGTCCACCAACCTGGCCGCCGGAGTCGTACCGGAGGAAAAGGACCTATGTTCTGGAATTAGGTACCAGGGGAAGAAAAACCATAGTAGCACCTAATGCTGGGTAGATCAACCCTTCCGGGCCAACTGGTTTGGAAGTTTGGGGCACCTGGTGATGGACCGGTAGGAAAGTAATGGTGGGTACCGGGGTCGGTGTGAACCTTACAAGGGCAGAAGTAGGTAATGGTAGCGGTTAGGTACCCCCCTGACTGCAAGTTGCTTGCCTCAGTGAGTGCGTAAGTTACCGAAGTGTAGATAATACCTGTGTGAGACAGGGACTGCTCTACCAAGTTTACCCGCGAGGATAAATTAGTTCTAAGGGGATGTAGGTAGCATCCGGGACTGTCTTCGACTGACTAATGTATCGGAGGGCTGTACCGGTGATCACAAATAGGATTGACATGCGAAGCGTTGGACCAGAGAGTTTAAATAGGCAATCCCCTAGTTGGGTTGTAGGTATGGCAACTAGTGTAGAACCTTCGGGCGGACTACTTAAATTAGACAACCAAAAGTTGTACGTGTGGCTAGTTGTACTTTCATTCAATGTAACTCAATTGTGGGTGCGCCCAAAGAGGCGCCCTTGATCCACAGGCTTAATTAAATAAACTCTTACCCAAAGCGGGAACTTTAATACAAAAAAAAAAAAAAAACAATGATTAACACAAATGAAATAGCTTGAATTAGTTAGATAATAATAAGTTCTAGTCTTTGTTTGACTATTTTTATTCTACTAATTAAATAATGTTTGCTTTTTTTAATTTTAATATTAATAAATGTTTTTCATGCACATAAGCTAAATAAAATTTTTAATGTGAATGAAATAGCTTAAAGAGTATATTAAGCAATGGTAAGAATTTGTGTTGTAGACTTATGAAGCTTGTTTTGCTGTTTTTAATTTAACCAATTAATAAATAAATATACTTTATCTGTTATGCATGTTCATTGCAAATAAAATGACTAAGAGAGTATTAGTTAATGTTAAGTATATATGTTTTCAGTTTATGAACTTATTTACTACATATTTTCTAAACTATAATTGGTGACTTTAGACTTTAATTCTAATCAGCTGACTAAGGGTATTCTCAACAACAATAATCAATCTGTCAAACAGGTTGTGAGTAAATTTTTATTAGTAAAAAAATAGTTTAACAAATCAATTGTATTAATTATTTTAATGAATAAAGTACATGATTAATGTTTAATATATCAAAACGAAAAATTTTTTGGCAGAAGTTCGTTTAATCAATTAAAGGTATTTATTATTCAAATTAACAAGAGATAGAGGCCCAAACAACTTTTTTTATCATAGAGTTGTGCTTATTGGTCAAAATTTTTTTATTGATTGATTAAAAAAATAATTGTCCAAATACTCTTTACTTTTTTTATATTATTATTATTAGTTAAGCACTATCTTAATTACTAACTAATTATATTGAATATGCTAAGAATACCTGATCCTTCTAAAACTAAATTTGCTATATTGAAAGCTTAAATCTTTATTTCTAGATTTACATTTGGTAAGTTTGAAATCTAGTGCTTTTACTTTATAGATGTTCTGGTTTATATACAATCAATTACTAACAAGTAGCATTTTTAAGTTAGGGCTAGTCTATATGAGTACCACCAAGAAAAAATCTACAAGTCGTACTTTTAGAATATTAACTTTAATAAAAATACTTAAAATCAGCAATTTAGTACCTACTATTCTTAATATTATTGGAATCATCTCATTAAAATGATTTAAATGATATTAAAATTATAGGTATTAAATTGCTCGATTTTAAGATATTTTATTAAAAGCAAATATACAAAAAGCACAACTTAGGGTATGACGACTTAGGGAAGTTGGTAAGTTGTTACCCCCAAGTAGCAGGTCTAGGGTTCAAATCCCACTGGCAACACTTTGGAAAAATAGACCTGTATTACGGTAACTGTTTCCTGTCGATCAGTTGGGTATATCACTTGTAGTCCTTGGTTACCATCTCGAATGGGAGCTTTCAGGCGAAGTTGTGTCCAGTGACACAGACAAATCCAAGAAACTGGGGAAATGGAAACCTATTTGGAAAGTCTCGAGTAAGGAGGTAGCAACGATCTTTGACGGTGCTACCAGAACCGGAATATCAGAAACCGGAGCTGGAGAACTGGGACGATATGACCTTTGGAGGAAAGGGTCCACCAACCTAGCTGCGGAGTTGTACCGGAAGAAAAGAACCTATGTTCTGGAATTAGATACCAGAGGAAGAAAAACCATAGTAGCACCTAATGCTAGATAGATCAACCCTTCCGGGCCAACTGGATTGGAAGTTTGGGGTATCCAGTGATGAACCGGTAGGAAAGTAATGGTGGGTACTGGGGTCGGTGTGAACCTTACAAGGTCAGAAGTAGGTAATGGTAACGGTTAGATATCCCCTGACTACAAGTTGCTTGCCTTGGTGAGTGCGTAAGTTACCGAAGTATAGGTAATACCTGTATGGGACAGGGACTGCTCTACCAAGTGTACCGCGAGGATAAATTAGTCTTAAGGGGATATAGTTAGCATCCGGGACTGTCTTCGACTAACTAATGTATCGGAGGGCTGTACCGGTGATCACAAGTAGGATTGACATGCGAAGCGTTGGACCAGAGGGTTTAAATAGGAAATCCTCTAGTTGGGTTGTAGGTATGGCAACTAGTATAGAACCTTCGGGCGGACTACTTCAATTAGACAACCAAAAGTTGTACATGTGGCTAGTTGTACTCTCATTCAATGTAACAATTGTGGGTGCGCCCAAAGAGGCGCCCTTGATCCACAGGCTTGATTAAATAAACTCTCACCCAGAGCGGAAACTTTGACATAAAAAAAAAAAACAAAAAGCACAACTTGTAGATTTTTTCTTGGCAGCATTCATATAAGAAATAAGCATATTAGTAAATGAGCTTTTGGTAAAGTAAACTATCTAAGAAATGAGCTTGTCTATAAGTTAAGGATCCATCCTTCATAGCAACTTAATTCACAGACAATTAATTTATGAACAAGATTATTTTACTAATGATTAATTACAGACAGGTTCTTTTCATGGACAGTTTATTTCACTGATAGCTCATTTTGCAGATATCTTTGTTATAAATTGCACTAAGGGGGCTTCCAGAAATTATGTAATTTTTTGGGATTTCGAAAATATTAGGTTATAATTATAATTTTGGTCAAATATTTATAATTCTGACCAAAAGTATAAAATTATAAAATTATTAATAACTATTGTTCTACTGAACCAATTTAGATGATTTAACTACCGAAATGTTCGTCTCACTGAGATGATTCTAACAAGCCTAAAATCGTTAAAATTTAATTACAGAGTCCCAAGATCGTTCAACTTTTGTATAATTTTAATAGTGATTTTTTAGAATCACTAAGTAAATTTTTTTAATATTGAATAACTTTTGATCCACTGGCCTGTTTTGGATGATTTAACTGCCAAAATGTTCATCTTAGTGAGAATTCTAATAAGTTCAAAATAACTAAATTCTAACCACAAGATTCCAAGATCAATAAATTGTTAAACAAACAATAAAATCTTTATTGATCTTGAAAACCTGTGATTAGAATTTAGTGATTTTAGGCTTGTTAGAATCGTCTTACTGAAACGAACATTTTAGTAATTAAATTATCCAAAACAGGCCAGTGGATCAAAAGTTATTTAATGTTGAAGAAATTTACTAAGAGATTCTAAAAAATCACTATTAAAATTACACAAAAGTTGAATAATCTTGGGATCCTGTGATTAAATTTTAACAATTTTAGGCTTGTTAGAATTGTCTCAGTGAGATGAACATTTTGATAGTTAAATCATCTAAATTGGTTTAGTAAAGCAATAGTTATTATCAATTTCATAAATTGAAACATATGAATAAATTTTAAAAAATATAAAATTTGATTGGCTAATAGAGTATCAGGTATGGGTAGGTGTGGTAAAATTTTGAAATTTATTAGTAACAAAAATTTACGTAATTTCTGGATGCCCCCTTATTGGAGCCATCATTGGAGCCATTACTAAAGCTTTCATTAGAGTTATTATTAAAGTTATTGTTGAAACTATCATTGAAGTAGTTAGAGGAGTAACAACAATCAGATGATTTTTAGAGAAAGAGGGAGTAAAAAAGGTGAAATTATATATAAAGAACCTAACTATATATATATTAAGGAAAGGGAAGAGGGGTAGGCCTTTAATAAAAAATAATCAGGTGATTAATGACATGGCCCTTATTGAAGCTATAGTAGAAATATAAAATTGTATTCAAATCAGTAGATTTTGGTGATTTAGTAGGTTGTTTTTTTTGTTAAGTCCTTTGTATTTGAATGTATCAATAAATAATATTAATACTCTATATAGTAGCTCTTGACCCCTCCTTCTGGACTATATAAAAAAATCACAAAAACTTAAATATTTTGTAACATAGTAATCTGCTTTAAATAATTTTAATACTATTCGATTCATCTTAATAAGATAAATCCAATGATACCAAAATCATTACTAGATCGCAAAATATTCACAAAAAACTATTGGTATATAGTAATTTTATAAAAAAAAATATAAGGGGAGTAACAAAAATTAGATGATTTTTTAGAAGGAAAAGAAGGTAAAAAAAGTTGAAAAAACCTAGCTATATATATATTAAAAAAGAGAGAGAGGAGTAGGCCTCTGATAAAAATAATCAGGTGATTAATGACATGGCTTTAATCAATAGTATTTTGCTAATAACTTCTAATCTAGTAATCCAAATAAATAAAATTAGTCTATTTGACTTTTTTCATTGAGACAAATCGAATAGTACTAAAATCATTCAATTTGGATCACTGAATTAGAGTTTAGACAAATTTTTCTAAAAAAATTATGTTATATTTTTTTGATTCCCTCTACTTATTGAAAAAAATATTATATTTTATCTGACCCTCTCTTTTTGTATAATGTTATTTATAGATGCCCTCTTTGGTATATTTAGATTCTTTTTAAAGGCTTTTCAGTGGTTTTTCTAGCAGGTTTTTTATCATTTTTCAGTAAGCTATTTTGTTAGTTTCAGTAATTTTTTCTATAATAATTTTTGGTATATTTGTTTAAGGTTTCTTTATTAGTTTTTTGTAAATTTTTTAGTAATTTTATCATTTCTTGATATTTTGTTAGTAAATTCTTCATCAGTTTTTAGTAGATTTTTTTAGAGTTTTTTGTTAGTTTTCTGTAGGTTTTTTTAGTAAGTTTGTTATTTTTTAGTAGATAGGTTCACTGTTTTTATTAGGTTTTTTAGTAAATTCTTTTGTCATTTTTTGGTAAATTCATTTTTTGTTTTTGATCAAATTGTTTTTTATTTGTGTTCAAGTTTTTTTAATATATTTTTGCTTATTTTTTGTTCATAGGTTCTTTATTTTAGCTTTTATTTTTTGTTTTTTTTGTCATTTTTTTTGTTTTTTGTTTGTTTTTTTTTATTTATTTTTTTTTTGTTGTTTTTTTTCGTTTTGTTTTGAATTTTGTTTTTTTTGTCATTTTTGTTACTAGTACTTTGTTCCTAGTCTAATTTTAATCTTTTTTGTTCTTATTTTCAATTTGTTTTTTTGCTATTCCTATTCCATTTTTTTTAGTTTGTCCTATTTTTTTTGTTGTTCCTGTTTTGTTTTCTTAGTTTTAAAAACAATACAATAATTAAAAAAAATAAATTAAAAAAAATAATTAAAAAAATAAATAAATAAATTAGATCTTGAACTAGTTTTATTTTAATATATTAAACTTAGTTTTAATATCTTTTTTTAATAAATTTTTTTAAGTCCCGATTCGTGAGTGATCGGCATTAATTTTATATGTAATTTTGGGGTAAAATTTGTCCAACTATATATATAATAAAAAAAATGTACTTGGTAATATCAAAGTAAAAATCACAAAATATGGTACGTTCTCTGTATTACAAATCATGTGATACTATATTAAATATCAGAGAATACAATTTGATCAAAAAAAGCGGCTATTACCTTTACAAAAAAAAATTTTACTTTATAGCAACTGTAGATTTGGTATACCCGCATATATATTAATTACGCAAATTCAATTACTAAAATTTAAACTTTTATTACGTTCTTAAACTATTATTTACAAATTTTCAGAATTTGCATTTTCTTCCAAAGATCTTAACGCCATAGCTTCTTTCCACCTGCACGAAAAAACAGTAATCCAATTTGCTATTGTGGTCACTTTAGGTATATTATTCTCATCGATTTCACCCAGGTTCGCACGTCTCAATAATTCTTCATATATTTGTTGTGCATTCATTTTTTCGCGAGGATTTCTGTTCCAGAATGGAATATAATCTCCAATAATTCTTTAACTTCAGCTATTATTCATTTTACTGGCTCATGAGTTTTATTTCTTTCATTTTCTTTTAGGGCCCAGCCAGAGTAAAAATATTTATAGCTATATCGAATAATAATATAAGCAGTATTCTTTTATGCGTTCAAACAAAAGTATATGCACCTTTGAAAATTACTGTCTACGGATGTCTCCACGATTTCTTGGTTTGTTATATTAGTTGCATTAGTTAAAACTGAATTCTGTATACTTATATTAGTAAATTATAGTTCTTTGTATATATAGCAAATGAGATATTACTGAGTATAATTTTTTTTTATTGAATAAATAGGACATTAGTATTATTATATATACTGTATTATGTAAGAATAAGAAAAAAATAAAAATAGAAATAATACATTACCTGTTTTGCTTGCTATTGGCATAGTCCATAATTTACTTGACTCTGAATGCTGAGAATAAGTCAGATTTGGTTTTTCGATCTTTCTTTTTTTTGTAATTTTTTCAATTTTTTCTGCTGACCAAATGTTCCATTCACCAACTTCTGGTAATGCATGTGCAAAAATGTATCCACTGTTTTCTTCATCCGTGGGCCAAGCCCATTCATGGTAATTAGAAATGCCTGAAATAGTATCTAATTTCGTTTTGTCTAAATATATAAATAATAAAGATCAGTTTCGCTTTTATATAGAATGTAATTCAATAATTCCAAATATTTATTTACCATTATTTTGATTAGCGTTTAAATTCGCTATCTTAGTACCCGCTATATCTTTGATGGCTGATTCTATATCATCTCCTGTATTAACATCATATCCAATTTTTATATACCTTTTTATAGCTTGCGAAATCTTTATATAAATGATTAGTAACTTTTTTTTTTTTATCTAAACATCAAAACTATATATACCTGAGCATGGTGACTATCGATTGATGTCTTAGCCTCGCCTGCTTCAAGAAAAATCCATTTTCGAGGAGTTATATCGTACCACTCTTTCCATTTCCCAACAATTAGCATTAATTCTGTGCAATGATAATGCATTCCATTATCTGACATAATAATTACCCATTCGGGTTTTGGATTGATTGTTTCGAATACAGTATTCAAGGATGATGCAGTATACCATGCATCTTGATGAGTATCATCAGACCAATGATCGAAAGTTTGAATATTTAGTTGATTTTGTTCTACATTTTTGGTATAAACAAGTACAGAATGGAGACTCTACCCACATTTTCCAAAAAACTCAGCTTTTGTTTCTCTTGCACTTTGAGGTAAAATTTTCATCTTGTAATCTACAATTATTACTGCACCTTTATCATCTAATTCGTCTAAATTTGTTCGAACATGAATATTCAAATAAGTTTTTCGAGCATGATGAGCCATCCATGCTATTAATTTTTGCTTGTATTTATCTAAAGTTTCTGAATGTTGTTCATTTAGTACTTCTTTTAATTTGTCAAAGAAATAAAAAAGGCCTTCACATTTTATACAAGTAATTGGATGGTCAAGATCACAAACTCCAAAAGCATATCATATGCAATGGCTTATACAAAAATTGTGAACTGGAATACCTGTTGACGAAATTTCAAGTTCTTTAGAATAGTCCCTTCGTATATATCACCGTAATTCTTGTGATTGTTTCAATAATTGTCTCTAATAAAAAATTTTATTTAGACTTAACTGTAAAATAATTTTATAAATAAAAATTTTATTACCTTTAGAACATCATCCGTAACATGTGCAGAAATCATAGTTCCGGTATCACCAAATACCATATACCCACAATCGTTACATGTTGAACAGAGACCACCAAGATTTTCCCGATATATATATTGACCTCCTCCCAAACATGTCATAAAGAATGTACGACGCATACTATTTGGATATTCTTCTGAAAACCGTTTCCATAATGCTTGTTTAGTGTCTTGCAAATATAAAATAGGCTTTCCAGTTTTTGTATCTGTTTTATATGAACTCATATTGACAAACTCTTTATCATTCAAAAAACTTTCAATTTGTTTGAGCATTTCATTTGTAAATCTTTGTCTATGAATTACTGGTTTTGCAATTATTGGAGCTCCATAACCATCGCTACGCGCATGTTTTCTAGATTCTAATATGGTATTTTTTCCAACCTTTATATAAAGTAATAATTAGAGTAAAAAGAAATAAATAAATAAAATAAATAAAATAGATATATTTACATTTAGATTTTGCTCCAATTCCTTATATGTGAATTCATTGGCGATTATAGAAAGGATACGTCTTTTTCCATCCAGATTTTTTTTATTACATGCAAGCGCATGTTCAAAACATTCCCAAAATATTTCTGTTGTATTGGGCATATTTTTTGGAATATTGGTAAGGAATCCTCTTTCATATAATGTAGCAAAAGCTACTTTATCTGCTTTCCCGTTTATAAATTTTGTCCATAGTTGATGCTAATATGAAGAATTTATTTTATTATATTATTTTTTTGAAAAATAACAAATAAAATAAGTGATGGGAAGCAAAAACCTGTAAATCATTTTACTAATGAATAAAATGATTTACAGGTTTTCCCTTTCTGTCACTCAAATTATAAAAAAAATTATTACTTCTGACTCTTCTAGTGACCAAGGAGTTATATTAGTTGCACCAGCAGCATGTAGCATAGTTCTCCATGCACCTAGTTCACGATCACTAAATTCATATCCCGATGGATAAATAGCACATAATGAAGGATTTAATTCAATTATTGGATTTTCAGAATCTTTCCAACTTTTAAAAAAACTTTTCCAATTAGCGTTCTTCTTTTCAAATGATAATCGAATAATTGTTTCAAAATATCTTCATTGTCCCAATCATTAGATGTACATTTTGTTATACTATATTGTTGAATTAGATTTTTTGTAATTGAATTATCGAGCCCAAACAGCTGTTTGCTGGTAAATTTTCGTAATTGTCCTGTTTTTTCCCATACTTGATTTGGCGTATTTCCAATAAATTGTTTTTTCAAAGTAGATTCTTGATATATTACAATAATACATTTTTTATCTTCAATTCGTGATACAAAAACTGCTGGTTTTTTTTCATATTTATAGATTAATAAAGCTTGAAAACCCGGACCAGCATAATACCATTTTTCATGCGAAGAAACACCAATACTATAGATAAAGATATTATTACTTTCTAATTTAATATTGAAAGGAATAAATTGAATATCTTCTTTTAATTTTTCAATAATATCATTATCATTCCAACCCATTATTTGATATCCTGAATAGCAAGTACATGTATTAAAATACTGTCTATATATATTAGAAATTGCTTTTGTAGGACTTGTTTCAGTTGCAGTATATATTCCACTTTGACAACAATATGCTGGTAATAGTGCGGTATTTTCAGAGCCAGTTTGTATGGTTATAAAAAAGTCATTATTATTCAAACAAACTTTAACTTTTTGTCCAAGTCTAATCGGAAGTATAGTTTGATCTTCATTTGAAATTAGCCACCAATAAAAAGAGTAAGGGCCATAATGTAATTCTGAACCTAGTGAGCCCAGTGTTAATAACATAATACGAGGATTTTGAGACATTTTAATAGGTACTAAAGGTGGTTCTTGAGAGATTCAAGTTTATTATACCGATTTACTATAACACTTATCCCCAAATGTATTAAATGATAATCATATGATCTAGTGCCGATCTTTCACGGATTTTAACTTAATAATTTTAAGTATATATAATTGATCAATTGAATTTAATCACATGAATCATAAGGTAAAAGGGAGTAATTTGGCGAATACGGGTAATTTGGCGAATTTTAATATCACCTTATCTAATGGTCAGAATCGAATAATTTTTATACCTTTCGATTTGTCTCGATGAGACAAATCGAATGGTACCAAGCTTGCCTGGTTCTGATCACTGGGTCACAAGATATTTTCGATTCTTTGTCATGTTTACACTTCGTCAAAATACCCCCAAGGATCATTTTTGTGCAACATATAATTGATGATATTTTGTGATCCAGTGATCAGAATTGGTTAAACTTTATATTATTTGATTCACCTCATCGAGATGAATCGAATGATATAAAATTATTTAATTTTTACCACTGGGTCACACAAGATACCATAAATTCGCCAAATTACCCCTACCTCTCTAAAATTAAGTTTTTTGATACAATTTATAATCCATTTAATGTCACGTTAAAACAAGTTGTTATACGACTAATTTTTTATAAAATAATTCTAAATCATATATAAAGTTTAATACAAAAAAATAGAAATTTTTTAATATTAAAATAAAAAAGTTTTTATATTAGTTATGTTAACTTCGCCAAATTACCACTTTTTACCTTATGCTTGGCATGAGTACATAATGCATATGATTAAATTTGATTGATTAATCATGGGGCCACTATGCTAACTTGTCTTTATAAAATAACACTCTTTGAAAAAATACTAATTTTTTATATTAACTAAAATTACTAGTTATACCAATTATAACTAATAAAATTTAATTACTAGTTTTATACTTTATTATAGTAAAAGAATAATAGTTATAGTACATTCAAATATAATCTTTATAAAAAAATATACTATTATATAATTTTATATGCTATAAAAATTAGATATAAACTTTTATAAAGCTTTTATGTATTTTATAAAAATATAGTACTTAAGGGTAGAGTGTCAACATTTCCAAATTCATATAAAATAGAATGTAGATCAACTTTGTATAACAATAACATATAATATCATGTAAACATCACATGATTCGACCAATTAGGATTAGCAATTCTTTGTACTATCCAGGAAAAACATATCGATTTCAGAGATTTTAATTATATGTGAATTTAATTTTTTTTAAAGCAATACATATTGCGCAACTTTACTATTAGAAACAAACTTGATTAAACTATATATTACATATATTTGATACCAATTGGTTAAGATGTTAAGAAGTTTTATTAGAAGTATTTTTTTATTACTATATAAAAATTTAATATACCATGTAGATCATATAAAAAATGATCTATGTACACCCTACCCTTAATTTGAAATTTGTATTTAATTTGGTATTTGAACTAAATTGAATTTATACTTAGTTTGGGATTTGTATAGTGCAGGACACTTAAAGGCAGAAATTATAAAATTTGTACCATTTTCAAAAATTTCATAGTAAAATTTGATGTTTTTGTGAATTCTTGCAATTTGATTGGCTAAAAAATTAATTATTAAAAAATATTTTAAAATTAATGTTAAAATTAATTTTAAAATTAGCCAATAGCAGTAAGTTAAAACTTGTGACTTGTTCCATTTTGGGCCAAATTTTTACACATCATATAAAAATACTATACTTTTAAACTCATTAACTAAAAAAAATATACAATAATTTTTTAAAAAATAAGACCGCTAAGTTGTAGCAAATTAGCTAAACTACAAAATAGTGGCTTGTTTTTTTGTGATATTGTTTTTATATTAAATATAATTAGCTTTAAAATTTGTGTCGCCTTTAAGCGTCCTGCACCGTATCTAATAGAGGGGTACATAATTAAAATCAGAGAAACTTATTTTATTTTTCCGATTTATAATTCAACATAGCAAATAGTAAAAAAAAAAAAAATCCTACTTATTTTCAAAATACGTCACTTATTTGTTAATTATGAAACCCGCTAATATAGAATTTGTTCTATTTTTGACTTTGAAATTTTAATACAGTAGTAGGATTTGGAATTTAGAATTAGAATTTATAGATTTGGCAAGTATATGTATGCATAATGATGTGTTTTAATATTTAAATAAAACCAGTATTAATTATTAAATAACGTCGTTATTCTATGATCATCTCACAATTTGATTGGTCAGTAGGCCACTAAAATCACTAAATGATCAACAAAGTCTAACCAATCACAATAAAAAATTACTAATTTTCAACTACACATATGGGCGGATTTGTTTCCATTCGATATGTCACATAAATCCGGTTTTGTCACACATGATGATCAAACATGATCATCAACCAATCATATGATTTTGTTCTATTATATCACTAGAATTTAAATTATCAATCGTTAATATGTTACTCTGAATCTTCAGAATCTTAGAGCCGAACAACTGCTGAAGAATTAGCCAGTACGTTGAGAATTCCAATGGCGAGTAAATGTCAACTTTGCTGGGAGATTCTTTCTTCTCGAAAAAAGCTTGTAAATCATGAAAGAAACAAGTATCGAAATAACAAAATCATACCTCATCGCAAGCTACTTATTCAACCATCCCTTGAGCAAATCACATTTTATCAAGATGCATTTATAGTTCTTGTTAAAAAACGTCTTGGCTTTAATAGACATTCGATAGGCACAAAACAAGTTTCTATTCATGCTTTTCCGGAAAATATATTTGTTTTTCTTTTTGAAAGTGAACCTTCTTTTCGTTATAGTCCTGTGCAACGAAAGTATTCTTGTTTTTTTCAGGGTGAGGCTTGTGAGCAAAGATTGAAACAACTAATCAATTATGACAATTGGAACGTCCGACAAGATCCAAAATTACAAACTATCGGTTATGTTCTATTTGTAGATAATGAGAGTTCGTACGGAGTTAACTTTAGTTGGTCGCAATCAGAGGTTAAGGAGAATAATCGCATTTTTCAATGCGGTACCGTTACTTGTAAATTCATAGCAGATTCTGGAGAATTTTCTCAACAGTAAGGATTAGAATATAGGATTTTGTTAACAAGACGTCTAAAAGGTTTTTTATTAGCAAAAACCCCACTATAATTATTTATTTTTTTTGCTTTGACAATCCTGCTTTTATTAACTAGGAAGACTGCATATCTTTGTATACAAAATTTCAGTTTATAGCTATTACCGAAATCTCTCCTTTCTCTAATAAAAACTTACTCGTGCTATATAATGTCTGCTAAGTACAATTTGCCGCAACAACAATTTTCTTAAACAGGGGCATGCAACTCTCTGCACGTCCTCCCCCGTAATCACTGATTGGCTGCTGTTAGCCTTGTCAAGATTGCCAATTTCTTTAAATCCTCCTCACCTAGCTTCAATGGTAGAGTGATTTCAATCCAAGAACAAAAAGAAAAAAGGTACAAGCAAGAAATTTAAAAGGAAAATAAAAAAAGGGGAGAAACTACAAAACCTAATCAAAATACCAAATATAACAAAAAGAAAAGAAGAAAGATGAGAAAGACAAAGAAAAAAAACTAATCTATAACAAACACATAAAAGAAATGTGTGGACGTAAAAATTATATAATACTGTATAGAAACTTTACCAAAGTATTATATGTAAACTATATAGCAGAGAAATATACACTAATACACTACGCCTAAATCTTATAAAAGAAAAGAAATTTCTACGAATATTCCAGAAAAATCTCTGACACGTCATTCACTATTTACATTGTAGCAAAATGCGCACTCGTGATGTCGACTTCAATTAGATAGCCGCAATCCCGATTTGGAAGGAGTAAACACTGCTGATCTTCTGGAGGGGGTAAGCTAGATTTCCCACTTTTTGGTAAAATTTCGAAAAAACCAAAGAAGAGTACCAAAAGTACCAACTTGTAAAGGACTGAAAGAGTATATGCTATACAAAATATTATATTCAACCAAAAGTATGCTTCTACTAATGTTTCCACTCCTTTTGACAAAAACTTTAGAGTTTTTGGCTCTACTACATCTTCTATAGTACCAGAGTCTTCTACCGGGGAGTCAACCCCAAAAGGAGAATTCTTTTTCAGCTCTATTTCAATTATCTCAACATTCGATCTGGAACTCTGATTTCCAGTTGCTCCAGGGTAAAGTTTTGTTGTGTATAAGTATAATAATTGTATAGTTGTCATAGGTCGGTAGTTGTGAAAAAGTTGGTACGAGGGATCGTCAGAAAGAGTTGTGTGTATTATGGTGCACTATATTTATTGTTTTATTTTTTTTTTATACATTTAACTCTATTTTATTAGACCTACCGTATTCAAAGCGAATCACGTTACCCTGAATCTACCACAAGTGCATGAGGCTGATCCAAATAAAGATTCTTCAAGTAATGGGTCAATTCAAAAAAATTATAGATCCATATTACCTCAGGTACCTTTTCAGCAAATCAACAGATAATTAAAATCTGTTTTATTATTAGAGATATAGTATAAGCAAAATAGATTTAGATCGTTACAAGATTAAATAAATTGTAAATACAGTGCTGTTGAAAGAAATGTGGATTTTTGATTGTTGAATATTTTAATTTAAAAAAAAAAAAAATTTTGGTTATTACATTTAGATCACCTAATCTCTTAATAGTTCATACAATACGGTAGATTTATGAGATCACGAAAGGTAATCAAGAGATTTCAAGATGTTGATTGGTAGAATTCAAATGGCCAACTTGCATTCAACACTATCATAAGACTCTATGGACATGCATGTCTGTAAAGTCATATAATAATGTTGCATGACAAGTTGATTGTTTGAATTTTACCAATCAACATACCGAATTTTTCCAATTTTGATAGTGTTTTTTTAGTTTTTGAAGGTACCAAATAATCATATTAATGAAGGTATTATCTAATATAAATTAGGTAAATAACAATGAACTTTATAATACGCTAACGATGAAAGTTTGAGTGTTCTGGAAGCAAATTTTACAAAATTACGAAGGATAAGCTACGTATAGCTAAGAACAGCACTTGGATTTTTTTTTTTACATGATATTAATAATTATAGAGACTTTGTAAGTGCGAAATGTATTTTATATAAAACTTTTATTCCCATTTCATTATGATTGCATGACGGGATTTACATATTACTTATCACAAAAATTTTTTTTTTCTTATTTGTTATTACCCGGGGGAAATAACAAATAACAATTGTGATTAATAAATGTAAATCTCCGTCATGCAATCATAATAAGACGGGGAATAACTCATTTATTCCATGTGCCGGGGAATATTTCATTATTCCTACCGTCCTAGGGAATAAATTTAACATCTGATATTTTAATTTAACCAGAATGCTGGCTTGTATCGAACCTTCTATCCTTAAATTAACGTGATATGGAATTCTACAGCCACTATATTGGTAATTCTAAACATTTTTAAGCAAAAAATCATTTAAAATAATATAGAATAATTTATAATTTGCAACTTTACAGTACTTAAGATTTATATAGGTGCCATTGGGGTTGTACGTCAACTAAGTAAATCAAATTTATATCAGGTCACCTTAACATTTAGCTATTAAAATATTTAAATCAAAAAATTAATGATATCACTGATCGAACATATATTACGTAAATTAAATATAAAAATAACTTGAATTTCTTTTAGATGCACAGATCGAATTTTTTTCTCTTTCGAAGTTTTTTAAAAACAAATCATTTTTTACGCAACATATTTACAAAGTAACGAAGCGTTTTTTTCTAAAATATTGTGAAACTTTGGCTCCAAATTGATTATTTAATATTCTTCAGTTTTTTTAATAATAAAATTTTTAAATTTAAGCCGGATTTGCTTTTTTTTATTTAAATATAAAAAATGACTTCGTAACTTTTCTCATAGAAACCTATTATTAATTTTCGCAAAATATTACTTTGAATTATATTAAAGTTAGAGCTATGCATCTATTTTGTCATTTTGTATATAATGACGATAAGCATGGTTTTAATGATTATATTAAAATTTGATACGGTATCACTATTATGACCCATTGTTATACGAAAAAAATTCTATAACAAATTTTTATATATTGTGTATTCAAAATTACGAAATTTCAATACCGAAAATTACACAAAGTTACATAAAACCAAAATTACCATAATTTGATATCCCTAACCATTTTTAAGCTTGAACTTATAGGGTGCCAGCAGCCCCTACTTACACTTATATGTTTTTAAAATTATTTATAAATTTAATAAAATATTATCCAAATACGAAAATTTTTTGTAATGATAAAGATTTTATGCAAAATTATCATCAATATAAGAAATTGACCAACTGATTTGACTGGCTAAGCTGAAGATTAGCTTTGCCAATTTTCTTTATTTGTCAGGATCATTAATACCTGCGTAAATGAAATACCTTTTTATTTAATTCAATAAATTTTCCTTATTATTTGCATCGATATTTTGTATTGTAATTTCTTTAGAAGTATTATGAATTAAATAAAAAAGTTGTCGATTCTCAAAGGACATAATATCATAAACAACTGATTGTTCTTTATTTCCGCCTCCCATCATAGTACTTCCAAAAAATATTCAAACCTAATAATAAATTTATTAGAAAAGTATGTGTAAATATAATTTTAATTACAAGCTTATATATATTACCTGGTTATGATTTTTTTTTTCTATACTCGATGTAGAAAAAATTTGTAAAGAAAGACCTTTAGTTTTTAACTGTTGCATAAATAACGGTACATGTTTTGCAAATATATGCATGTACGGAGTTATGTCTGCCTTGCGATAAAGACCAAAATTTTGTAATGAATTTATGTAACCTTCAGATGGGCAACAAAAAGTTCGAACCCAATTTTCCGCATCAATTTTATATTGATAAATCTCTTGATCGGTAAGTTGTGATTGGTGTAAAATGTTATACAATCGGTAAAATTCACGCTATAATTGTTCGATATTTTGTCCACGTATACCGGAAATAAATTGAGCTACCGGAAATTTTTCTAACATTTTTTTTTTATCGGGGCCCATCAACGAAGTCCAAGTCCATTTATTACCTGCTGATTTAAAGAATTCAAATTGTATTGAAAGGCTCTTAAATGCTGTCTCGACAATTGGTTTAATTTGTTTTTCAAATTCTTTTTTTTTGAACAGATCGTTAAACAAACATTCCATCAAAATATCTGATATGCGCAAAAGCATGTGTAATTCATCGGGAATATAATTTTTAAGATCAATCGCTAAAAATAAAACTGGTTTTTTTGTGCCTAATTAAATTATTAAATTTAAAAGCATATAATCAAATTTTATTAATTTTATTTGATAATATATTACATAATGATTATACAATAGATTACATTTTGAATTTCCTGTGTTAGTTCAAACTTGATCCATATCCCACCGTGACGCCGCATTGCAATTACAGTAAAGACAAAAATAATTTGCGTTTGGGGCATTTAATCCCATAATTATGTACATGAATTTCCAATCCCCACAAAAAAATAATTCTACAGGCCAATGAACACCATCATGATCAAGAAATCCATTATTTTTAGATCTGATAGTTCTTGTTCAAAGATATGTCCAATCTTCACTAATGAATTGTATTTTTCTTGTCTGATATATAAACATATGCTTAAGTAATAAAAATTTTTATAATTAAATTAATAAATAAAAAATAAATAATTAAATTAATAAAATTAAAATAATAAATAATTAAAATAATAAATAATTAAAATAATAAATAATAATTAAAATAATAAATAATTAAAATAATAAATAATTAAATAATAAATAATTAAAATAATAAATAATAAATAAATGCATGAGAGTGAAAACCCGGATGCAAATATTTAAGTTTTTCACTATGACGGGTTTAATTCCTAATATTTGTAAAATTATTATGTTTCAGTTTTGATTAGAGTTGTTTACATAAATTACAATTTTACAATATACATGTAATTTTATGTAAGTTTCAGAAAATTAAAAAATTTCATGTAATTACCCCACGTCATACATAAAGTATCAGAGCTACAAAAATTCAGCCAGTATTATTGCATCATTGATTTGAATGTACAATCTAAGTTGAATCGGCGAAAATTTGATCATATGTCGTGTGTTCAAAATTACAATTATATGAAATTTCAATTTGCCGAAACTTACACAAAATTATACAAAGTTACGTAAAATTACATACCTAGTTTTGATAGAATGCCGATATATAATAACATAATTCTTCTAATTCAAGATTATAGTCTTCAAGGTTCAAAGGAGTCAGCAGTGTTCTTGCAAATGTACCGGTAATAGAGTTGTGTTACATAAATTACATTACATGTAATTTTACGTGCGTAAGTTTCAGAAAATTCTACTCCATGAAAAAAACCAGGAGCTTTCTTGATCTTTAAGATTAAGTTGGCCGTTTTTAAGAATTCCTTCAAAAATTTTTAATGCTTTGAAAAGTTTGCATTGTTCGAAATATTGTCCGAAGCCAAAATTAAAGCCAAAAAGGAAATTGAACCCCTATTTGTCTAGAGTAATCGTAGCAATGCCCATGTTGAGTTGAGGGTTTCAGTAATTAGGTTCCACTTTTACAATAGAAAAATCAAGACCATCTTTCGGGCTGTAACCTCTTATAACCAACTTGACCCAAAGAAAAAGAACGAGGAAAACCAAACAAAAAATCCCGAGTTTGACAAAGCCATAGAAGCAGAGAAAGCACAAACTATAAAAGCAAAAGCAGCAGATATGTTGCCTTTTTTCAAACTCTTGAAAGCATTATTGTCCAGTACTAAAGTATTTGAATTCATCGTGTTAGTTAAATAAAGTGATGATAATATCATAATTCAAATAAATTTACAAGCCCGTTTATATTGTCATGATAACTTAAGTAAATTTCGCTATTCTTAATAGGATTGTGTCGATTTAAAATTTTATTAGAAATAGTTGTACTAAAGCATTGCGAATTGCTTGTTGAATGGTAGGATCATTGTCCCAACAGTTTTTGTAAAGTTCGATATATTGAAATAGTGTGATTTTCCATTTTTGATTCAAAAGTTTGCATGGTGGCTTTCAAATCAAAATTTTCCAAAGGATTATAAGGGGTTAAGTTGCTATTATGAATACTTAAATATTCATTTCCAAGTTTCACTCTTATACAGTAATTAATAAGTAATTAAATTAAATAATTAAACTAGTACAAAATTTACCAATACTGATGATCCGGTTTTAAAACATTTTTATCCTCATTCAAAAGACAAAAAGTCATCATGACATGATTTTGCTTGCGGCCTACATTATGACCGTCGCCCCCAAGTTTTAGCCTAATATCTCCTAGAAGAAGAGTAGGTGGAAAAGACTGCTTCCAAATAGGAACAAGAACACTTAGAATAGATTTGATGGATCTATAAGCTCCATTTTTGATTTCTGATTGTTCAAGACTAGGTTGAGTTTCGTCAATGCTAAAAGTTTCAATTCGAATTTTTTCATTCATCATATTTGTTATCTCAATTCTTCGTTCTGCAACTTTATATTCTCGAATAAGTTGAGGTTCAACAGCAGCCAATCTACGATAACTATCATGAGACAGTAAAGACTCATTACATGCTCTGATAGTAGCATCCAACTTAAGATGTTCCGTTTCTTTATTAAATGGTTGGTAATTTAACTTAACATTTTTATTATCAACGCCCAACTGAATATTATGTAAATGGACAGCCGGCTGTTGATTTTCCATAACAAATTGATGTTGCGTGATTAGTGTTGAAAATTCTTTTTCGAAATCTTTTCCAAGGACAACAAATCGCTTATATCATCCTGATGTTGTTTGTATATTTGAAAATGGTTGTTTTCTAGTATTTGTTTTATCATTAAGTATTGCGGGTTGTTCATCAAGATTTTCACAACTATCATACTTTAAGTACCATTCAATTGCCTTGTTTTCATCTTTAGGAATGCCTATTCCATTCTGGTAGCAATTTCCGACGCTTAATTGCCCATTTAAATTTCCACCTTCAGCAGATTTCAAGTACCATTTGAATGCCTTTTTTTCGTCTTTACGAACACCTTTTCCATTTTGATAACAACTCCCGACATTTAATTGTCCATCGGAATTTCTACCCTTGGCAGATTTCAGGTACCATTCAAATGCTTTTTTTTCATCTTTAGAAATTCCTATTCCATTTTTGTAGCAATTTCCAACATTTAATATCGCATTGGGATTTCCACCACCAGCAGATTTTAAGTACCATTCAAATGCCTTTGTCTCATTTTTAAGAACGCCTATTCCATGTTGGTAGCAATTTCCAATAATTAATTGTCCATTGGAATTTCTGCCTTTAGCAGATTTCAAGTACCATTCAAATGCCTTTTTTTCGTTTTCATGAATATTTGTTCTATTCTGAAGTCAATTTCCAACTCTTGATTGTTCATCAAAGTTCGCACCCTTAGCGGCTTTCGAATACCATTCGAATGCCCTTTCTTCATCTATATCGTTTTGGTAACAACTTTCGGTATTGAATTGTTTGTTAGAACTTTCGTTTTCAGTATGCTTTTGGTCAACAATATAAACTGAACTTGTTCTGTATTTTTGCTTTTTCTTATTTGAACCTGGGCGCCAATCAAATAATACAAGTTCGGCATAATGTTTATTGCATAGTTGGTCATATAAACTAAGTTCAATCTTTAAATTTGGAGCTGCAGGACTTTGCATAGCTTTAGGTAAAAGTTCTGGCGTCAATGCACGAAACTTTTCTTTAAGGTCATTCTTGCCGCATACTGCACATGGTCCTGTGTTTTTACGTGGTCTAACCATTAGAATTGTTACTAGCAAAAGTTTGGGATGACAAAAAATGGGTTTAGGATGTCGAAAACCAGAGTCTTGTTGAATATAAATATAAAATTTCTAAGCGTAATATAATTTATAAGAAGAGTTATGTTGGTTTTACGAATACCCAAATTTTACTAGTGTATTTGAATGAATAACCAATCAGCGTGAGATTCGTGATCATCACATCGGAAATAGATCCGCCCATATGATAGATTTCTATTGGTCATAGTTAGATCTTATTTCTTATTGGAGTTTATTAACACGATTATATTAGTTATCAAGAGTCCCGAAAGACTATATTTGAATTAATTGTGATATTCGTGTGATTAGTTAAAGCATAAAAAAAAAAAAAAATTTATTTTATAACGAAAATATTCTGGGGCTACTATTACAATATTAATTACACAAACGCGTGAAATCTTACAAATTTGAACACGCGTGCGGAGAAAGAAAAAAAAAATTCCGAATTACGTTTTGATATGATCTTCAGGTGTTTATGCAGATACATCAAAAAAGTAACTATTTTTAGTCGAAATGCATAATGTGTCGAAAGTCCCTTTCACATGCGTCGTCGTACTGATTTTGTGATTTGCTGTGATCAAAGCAAATCGTAAAAAGCATGTGGTTTACTGCGAGCAAAAAATATTTTTCTACTGTAGCATAAGATTAAATTAGTATGATGATATTTTAATAATATATATAATAAAATCATTAATAATATTTAGCGAGTATGATAAATTTTATACTATAAAATAATAATATATTTGTTTTATTTTTTTTTTCAAATCATATTATCATAATTGGTCCAAAGCGAGTTTCATTAGACAGCCGAACATTAGGATTCTGTAAAGGACAGTAATAAGCTAATGTGCCGATTCTGTCATTCTTAGTGTTGATTATAATATTCGGTCAACAATAATTTTACAAATAATCATTTTAGCAGATGATAGAATTTGAATCGAGAATTGTTAAAAAATGTTGAATATTTTAAACAATTCAAATAACTATTTTGCATGTAAAAAAAAAAAAATCAATTTAAATTTTTAAATAGACCAACATGATAAATTCGTACATTATTATTAATCAGCAGTAAATCAAATAATTTACTGATATCGAAAACATGATTTACTAAATTATATCACAAATTCCATAAGATAATTCCAAAGATTTCAGACATTATCATACCATAAAGAGGGTAACAGAAAATAAAACTATACATTATTAAAAAATTCTCAAGTATTTTTTCAATGGTTCAATTTTTCAATAATTTATGAATTTATTATAATCTTAAAAAAAGTTTGATGATTCAATCAGTATCGCAACGAGTAAAATCTAAATTGTAATTTTGAAGGAGAGCTATTATTAACATAAAGATTTTTATGCATTTGTCATATAGTTTAATTAGAACTTTTGGTGCCTTATTGCAAGTTATATTAATTACTGTTTTTCTTGGGTGCAAGCTGTAACTTTTTGATAGTGGAAACTGGATCCTTGGTCTACTATAATGAACTTTCCATTCACTGTTTTTTTTGTTTTGCTTAATTTGATTATAATATTTTATATGGAATATATTCTAATTCAAAAGACTGAATCATATATAATTCAAGATCGAATTTTGTAGACAAGCTTCTAATTCGAAATAAGTACATGATTATCTAGATTAGGATATCATGGTTTGGTTTACCTGATACTGATACTGTACGTATGAAAAGATCTTCTTCTAATACTGTAACAGTATATTAAATTTACCTGCTATTGCTTATAGATAACAAAATATACGTAGTTTTTAGATTATGAATACTTACCTTTTCAATTAAAATTATAAAAATATATATAAACCTTTTATCATTTACTCACCCATGTGGGTACTAGAAATAGATATACTGGATAGTTAATTTAAATATTATACAGTATCTAGCATAGAATTGAGGATTGTTTTATATTTCACAGTACTTTTATAAATATCAAGTACAATATAAAAAAACAAACCTTTTATACAAACAATCAACTGATTTTCTATCAACTGATTTTTATAAACTGATTTTTATAAACTGATTTTTTATCATTTTACAAAAAAAATACGGGTACATACATAATTATATTTATATTGAGTTTTTATTACGATACATTTTTACAAATACTTACTAGTTTATACCTTTATATTTTCCATCTGCAGAATTATATTTGTACAGTAGAAGTATCATATCCATATGATAACTCATGGGTCATTAAGAGTGTTCTTATTGAAAATGGTTAACAAAATAATCAGTAGTGAAATTACTGTAAGAATTAAGGATCGAGTAACAGGATGCAAAAATAGTATGATTTAGAATATAGTTTTGAACTTATCATTATCAAACAAAAAAAATATGGGAAAGTAATGTAGTTTCAAACAATAAAAAATGTAATAATAATTTTGACAAAAATTTGGGTATATTATTACAATACAATGATAAATCTTACTTTATTCTCCAATGAAACATGGATCTCGTAAGCAACGGAATGGTTGAAAAGACTTCATAAACTAAGCTTTATATATACACATATATACGCGAAGTTAAGTGGGATTTTTTCCCCTTTTTTTTTTTAATGATCAAGTCAGATAAAATAAAAAAAAAAATAATAATTGTGATTCTGACCTCAAATCTTTTTTTTTCGATATACAATTTAACAGTTTTTTTTTTTTAATGAATTGACTCATATGAGTTATATAAAGTTGAATCAGGTGAGACACGTATTATAATGATAAAATTGAACAAAATAAAAATAAAATTATTCTTCCATCTGCCTTTTAACACCCCTAGGAGGTTGTCCGGGTGGAAATTGTGGCGGTAAATTGGGAGCATTAAATGAAGCCGAACCTCCTGGAGGTGGTAATGCACCTGGAGGAGAAGGTATCCCGGTCGGAGTAGGTGGTAGTGGATTAGGTGGAATAGTAGTACCAATTCCAGGACCACCTATTACAGGAGGAGGAGGAGGAGGAGCATTAAGAACTGGAACGGAAGCGGCCACAGTACCTGGTAATTGATTAGGTGGAACAGTAGTACCAATTCCAGGACCACCTATTACAGGAGGAGGAGGAGGAGCATTAAGAACAGGAACAGAAGCGGCCACAGTACCTGGAGCACCATTTCCAACCGGTGGACGCATCATTAAAGGAGGAGGAACCTGAGCTACTTGTATTAAAAGAATATATAATCAAATTACTGTAATTTAAGAAATCCCAATTTTTATGAAAGATTTTACCGTAAGGAGGAGCATTAACTACTGGCGCAACGACAGTAGGAATCATTCCAGGAATATAACCATATTGAGGAGGAAATCCTAAGAAATCAATAAATAGATATCTATCCGATGTTATAAATATCATAAAAAATAAAAAAAAAATTACATAAAAATTAGATCAAAAGCTTACCGACTTGTCCGGCACATTCATATGCTTTTGTAATTTCATCTATAATTGCTTGCGCTTTATCTTGGCCTAATTCTGGTTGTTTTTTTTTTTTTTTGCCCGATCAAAGGGATCAAAGGGTGAATATACTGTATATGAACATAAGAATGAAAGAAAAAGGAAAAAGATAACATACCAGCATAATAATTTCTTACATTCATGATATGATTTTTACCATTATTGTGGGCTTTTCGCACCGATGACGAATCTTTAAATTAATAATTATTATTAATTATTATTAATTATTAATAATTTTTTATTAATTTTTATTAGTTTTTATTAGTTTTTATAAGTGGGATCACTATTTCCATTAAAGATGAAATAAACACGTACCGTGTGTTAAATACACATCACAATAATCTAAAATTTTTTTAGAGAGAAGAATGAATACAAAAAAGACAGGGAGGTTTAGAGGTACGTAAGTAGACTTACCACAGTAGTATTTGGGCATTACGGCAAAGAAAAAACTGAATATTATTATACAAACTCGAATGAAACTTATATATTCAGTTCGGGTGGCTTGTAAATATAGAAATTAAGCTCAGAAAATGGACGATTATGATCACATGATATAATTATGAAACATATGACAGTCTTCGAAAACTGACTTTCTTTACGAAAATGACATCCAAAGACGACGAAAAACCCAGTAAGTCATAACTTTACATTTAACAAATGAATAAATGATATAAATGAATTTTTTTTTATTTTTATTATATAGTAATGATTGCTACGCAAAAAGAAATGGAGGAAGCACACCTTCCTCTAGAATGGCGAGATTTTTGTGCACATTTATTAATACCTTTAAATAAATGTCGAAATAAAAACAATTACTTGCCATGGAAATGTGAAAACGAGAGGCACGTATATGAAAAATGTCAATATGATGAGTAAGTAATTGATAAATATTCAAAGATAAATTAGATAAATTTCTTAAATCATTTATCTCATTTAAAATATGAATTGGAATACGATATATACATTTTATAAAGTTATTTACGTAGAATGCGACTTGCAGAGAAAAGGAAAAAAGAAGAGGAACAAAAGAAACAAAGCAATAACGTATAATATTAATCACGAATGGATTAATTAACATTTATTATATAAAAAAAAAAAAAAAATATATATATATATAATATATATTTTTTTTTCAAATCATAAAAAATTTACATTAAGATCCTCTGATTTTTTGTTCAGTGAATAATACATGTCTACGAACTTGTAATAATTTAAAAAAAATTCAACATCGTAACAAATAAAAAAAAATTTCGAAAGATGAAAATAAAAATAGACATACTTATAGGATCATATTTAATAAATGATAACTTTGGTAATTGTCTCGGTCGAGTTCTTGTATAAAAGTAACCAGTACCGGCAGCCGAGACGAGTTTTACTATTGTTGTTCTTTTTTGTTTTCTTGATTTATTAAACACTATAACACAAAAAAAGTCATTATCATTATTTTATATATTTGAATTACCTTGCTTTAGCTTTTTTTGCCACTTTTTTTTTTGAAAAGAATATTTAAAAAATTAATTTCGGATAAAAATACACGCATATATACAAAGACTATAATAATGACCATGAATATGACTCACTTTTTTAATTATCGAAGAAATTAAATTCACACGAAAAAAAAAAAAGATACGTAATGTTTCTTTACTTGTTTGTTAATCAAATATAGCTTATTTTTAATTCGGGCCAATCGAACCCGGGCAGAATTATAACATCCGATTGGACCATCTTGTACGTCACATTATACACGTTTATACATGTGTTGTAGATGTTGTAGATGTTGTGGATGAGAGAAAGGCATTAACATTGTATGGCATGAAAAACGCGGCAAGATGACATTTTTTATACGTTAAAAATAAATAAATAAATAAAATAAATAAAAAATAAATAAAAAATAAATAAAAATAAATAATTACAATTTTCTACACAACTTTTTTATATAACATTTACATAACTTTTTTTTTTTTAATAGATTTATTACATAATTGTTTTGACTGACATGCCATTCTTTTTAATAATGTAAAACTTTTTTGGTAGTCAGGTACCAAACACTGTTTGTTGAAAATTCTTTTGGAGCAATTGGATTAGACTTGAAAAAAAAAAAATTACCACAAAAAGTAAAAGTTAATTATTTTAATTAAATATATAAAAAAAATTGACAAAGGATATAAAAAAAAAACACGCTAACTGATTGACGATGAGCACTTCCAGTTAATCGTCTATCACGTTCCATCATCTGCGTATCCCAAGTATCTAAAGAAATCCTTGGAGGCTAATAATGATCGAAAAAGATGTAATAATTAGTAAACAAATGATAATTAAAAATTACGCATTACGCAATAACTGATAATAAAAAAATTAGAAATTCAACCAATTTTCACAAGTATTCAGACTTATTCCGATTCAGGGATAAATTTAAAAAAAAATTTTTTTTTTTTTTTTTTTTTTTTTTTTATATTATTAAAAAAAATCACCTTTCCTTCATGTCTAATCCTTTTAGTATAATTTAATAATGTACCAGTTACTCCTATCATACTAACAATTATGCCTGAAATATTGAAAATCTCATTTTATTAGAAATTTAATAATTAGAAATTTAATAATAGATATTCTTATTAACCCGAAATTAATTCACCTAATGGGATAAGAGCTTCAAAAGGAACAGGCATGGTTAACTAACGGAAATTTTTTTAAAAAAAAACAGAATTAATAGAATTAAACAGAATTATAAAAAAAAATATGAAATTGATAAAGTTTATGTGCAGATCAAATAAAGATCAATAAAGTGATACACGGCTAATCATTTATGGATAACTCCCGATCGGAGTAATAACTCATGATTATGTTGTGTTAACAGTCCGGTTTTAAAACTAAGACGCGCCCAGTCACCGAATGTTTATAAAATATCTCGCCACACAAAATGTGAAAAATGTGAAAAATGTGAAAAGTCGTTTTCTTTTGTCATTCAGCCCTGGTGTTACCTTTACGTCATGTTAAAAAAATTGTTTCATAAAGGGAATCATCGACAGAACCATCTGATAACAAATGTTTGTCTTTGACAACACGTGCGACTTAATTAACCACACATCTGACATATCTTCATTTTAGATAAATAGCCCTCAAATTTCTCTCACGCTATTCTTTAAAAAAATAACCATATAACTTTTCGAATTTTACGTTTACATAAAAAAAAAAAAAAAAAGTTTTCGAATTTACATTTATTATCGTCACTCACTTTTTAACTTTTTTTAAAAAAAAAAAAAAACTATCAATATGACTGAATCTTATATGAATAAACTTAAAACCACTTTTGAGGACGGAAAGAATCAAATTACCAAAGTAGTTTCTGATGTTAATGCAGAACTAACAAAAACTGCACAGAATAATAACATAAATTCTCCTTTACCGGCTGATTTTGCTTCTGAAGTTACAAAAGCTGCAAATATCTTGAATTGCTTTACTGGTAATTATATTGAATATATNTTTTTTTTTTTTTTTTTTTTTTTTTTTTTTTTTAAAGACCCTGAAAAAACTGAAGGAGGGTTGGAACATGTAATTCCTAAAGAAGTTTTTGATAAAGCAAAGGGTTTAGCTATCTTCACCGTTGTTAAAGCTGGTTTCGTATGGTCTGGACGCGTCGGATCGGGTTTGGTTATTTCCAAGTGAGTTTATTTTATTTTTTATAATTAATTGCTTTATATTTGCGTAATATTTGATTTTTTTTTGCTAAATATGTAAAATATTATTTATTTTATAGACTCGAAGATGGATGTACGTAAGATAAATGAAAAATTTTTTTTTTTATTTGTCATACAAAATTGGTTAATCTTTTTTTGTGATATAGATTGGTCTCTTCCATCCTGCATTAGCATCGGTGGAGTGGTAAGTTTCAAACAACTAAAGAGACTCTGACTTTAATGATCTAACTTTAGTAACACTTAATATTTATTAGGGTTTTGGTCCTCAATTTGGTGCTGATGTCACCGACTTTCTAATCGTTCTCAACACCAAAGAAGCCGTTAAGGCATTTTCTCATGGCGAAAATGTAACCTTAGGAGGTGATTATATCTTATAGTTTATTATTATCATCATCATTATTATTATTTTGTCTAACAACGTCCATGATCCTTCCATCATCCCACTCCATACAGGAAGTTTATCTAGTAAGTTTATCCTTTTTTTCATATTAACAGTTAATAATTTCTCAATAAATCACATATAATTGAAATTCTACATTCAATTGTTATTATAGTAACTGCTGGTCCTCTTGGTTTCGGAGGTGAAGTATCTGGCTCCGTTTATGATGGTGCTGCCCTCTTTTCTTATAGCAAGTCTAAGGGTCTTTTTGCTGGTATTCTTTTTTTCTATCCTTCATTTATATGTTTGTCTTTTCTTATTATGTATGCTATATTCATTTTTTTTTTTTTTTTTTTTTTTTTTATAGGCGTATCACTTGAAGGTACCATCATCTTCGAACGTAAGGATGCAAATCACAAGTTTTATGAAAAAGAAATCTCAGCTGAAGCACTTTTAACTGCAAAACCTGCATCGCATCCACCTGCCACCCACGTATTGTATGAAGCCATTAGAAAGGCTGAAGAAAGACAACCAAAGCATTAGATTAATATTAATAATGCAAAAATATTTATTCTTAGTCTTGGTCAATCAATAATCAATTATCAAAATAGTCAATTATCAAAATAGTCAATTATCAAATTGTCAATTATCAATAGTCAATTATCAATAGTCAATAGTCAATTATCAATAGCTAAATCAATTGCCACTCAATAATCACTCTCACTCTCAAATATGTTTATATTATCTAATAGTTTTATTTTTTTTTTTTTTGATTATATAATATGATAGTAAATTTTAAATAAATACATTTTTATATATATATATATATATATTATCAATCAAAAATTCCTTTGTCAAACTTGTTACTAAACGAATGTTTGATTTAAATCCGGTTGGATATTTTCACATGCCAATACCATATGATTCTTTATAGTCGCTTGATTGGCGTTTTTGTAACGTTAGACAGTACAAAAACGTTGTTTTCACACGATTTTTTGGATCAACCCAAGTTATTTTGACAGGGAAATTACACGTTACGTATTTATTGTATCCTAAATAAGTGACGCACAAACCATCTCATTTATCTTGGATCATGCGATTTTATGTAACTAATAATAGTAACTATAAAATCATTTATAAACATTAGTCAATCGAAATAGGTTCATAGATAAACTTTATATTTCATTATCACAAGTTATCACTTTTTTATGTTTTCCAAAAGATAAAATATTGTTATCGTTATCGTCATAGTTAATCAATTTATACGTATGAGGCTGTGCGAACGTATTGATCCTTTAGATCTATACCGGTTACTATCTGCTATGTACTGTATAATAATAATTTTTAATTGTATCGATATACGTACAATTTATTAAACCCCATCAAATAATTGTTAATTTTATTCATCTAATTCCTTATCGATTTCTTTTGGATTAAAGGTGAAATATTTAAGATTCCGTTCTAGATTAACTCTTTTTATTTCTTCTGCATCTTGTAATGAATCTAAAAAAATTTATACAATATATAAATGATTATTAAAATAATTACAATAGATTACATTTGATTTATACTAAAGTATTGTAAAAAAAATATTACGAAACCTTCATTATAACTATTCACTTTTTCCAATCTTTTACGAAGATTATCTTTTCTAATTTTTTCTTTAATTTTTTTTAACCCAGTTTTAGTCGATGGAAATTTATTCTTTTCACTTGCTTTTTTAACTTTTATTGTATCATTCTTTTTTAAAGAACGTGCTTCATTTCTTTCATTAGATGTATTGTACCATGCTAGAAATCGTTTTTTCAGGTCTTCCTCCTTTAATGCTGTTTTAGGCATCGTGTTTATTGTTATTTTTTTTTATTAAATATTGTTTAACGGTTTGTTTTAAGCAGTTAATATTTAAAATCTTTAATTTGACGATTGCAGAGATTGCAGAAAAAAAATTTTATACAGTACATCATATATCATATGATTTACTAATTTTGTAATTCATAACATTTATATATTTATATTTATATATCGATATGTGTATCGCTGCGTATCCCACTTACTCTTACTGCAATATAATAATAAAATAATGAGTATTGTGTATGAACCTTCTTCAGTAGTGGACCCGTTAAAGTCCATTCTTCCTCTTCGTCGTACATTAAAAACAAATAAACCCATATTAATAACTTCTGTGACTAAAAATTCTTCTCCTTCTCTTCTTAAACAACTACATAAAATTTTTAATGAAATTATCGAAGAAGGAACTACATATCCTCAAGAATTCTTTCTTGATTATGATGGTTTTATTAACCTTTTTTTAAGTCATAATACTTTCATTGTTTTAAATGATAATGATAATGAAATTAATAATGATAATTGGGATGATAAAATAATGGGTATGTATTATATTAAACCTAATTATCCCGGACGATGTAGTCATGTAAGTTTTTTACTATACATACATACATACATACTCTAAAATTAATTATACAGTATATTTATACTTTTTTTTTTTTTTTTGACATACCGGTACTATATATATATATTTTATACTGTATTAATAATAAATCGATACATGTTTTTTTTTTTAGATTTGTAATGCAGGTTTTGTAGTTCCATTAAAATTTAGAAATTTAGGTATTGGTAAAATAATGGCAGAATCATTTCTTTTATTTGCTCCATTATTAGGTTATAAATCAAGTATTTTTAATTTAGTATTCGAAAATAATATTGCTTCTATAAAACTTTGGAAATCTCTTGGTTTTAAAGAAATTGGTAAAATACCTAAAGCTGGAAGATTAAAAAATTCTGATAAATTAATCGATGCTTTAATGTTTTATTATGATTTTGATGAAAAAAATTAAAATTTTTTTTTTAATTACTATATATGATATTATATATATTATATATATTATATATATGTATAGTGTTTAAAATTAGTTTATTAATATAGTATTTATAATAATTATATTTAATAGTAATAATAATAAAACTTAATAAATTTTTAATTTAAAAAAAATTTTTGTTATTGTTTTTTGTTGCTAATTTAGTAAGTTTTTTTAGAATAAACACTGTTCACGGTTTTTTATTATATTTTATTTATTATATATTGTAATTACAAATATATATAGTGAACTTAGGACTAATTTATTCTTGAGTTAAACTCTATCTACTTAATTTAATTATCCCATTTAACTATTTTAGGATTATGCTACAAATATTATACCTGCAATGTATTTTTTTTTAACAAAAATTTTTTATATAGATAACTAGCTTATAACTAGAAACAATCATAACTTTAAATTAATTTTCTGTATAGTATTGGTTATTTTACTGTTTATCTTCTTAAGATTCAGTACCAAATTTCTTCTAATTTTAAGGCCTTCAACTAATTTCTAGAACTAGTTAACAGATAGTACTTATATATTTTATAATAGTCTTGTATTATATTGATATACATTAATAAATTAGTAAAGTACAAACTATATTGTATAATCAGTGTTGGGTACAGTCCTAAGTCCAGTTTTTAAAACTGGACTGGACTGGACTGTTCCACTGGAACTAGTTCCAGTTCCAGTCCAGTCCAGTTTTCACGTGATTTGTCTAAAAAATTTTTATTGGCCATAGGCTTTATATCATTTGTACATACATATATGCTGATTGCTGAATAGCAATTATAATTATGATCCCAAAAATTCAAAATTTAATAGTTTAGCTTTACAAAAGCCTTCTATTTTTATCTTATTCCAGAGAAATTACTGCCAGAAAGCTTGTACTACTAGTACCTGTTGGGAACTTTAAGTTTTATAGGTACAAATCTATATAGGTATTAACAAAACTACAAATTTTATTTATATTTTTATATAACTTACTACACATTAATAGTATCATGGGAATATATATAAATATTAAAATTAAAGATGTCTTGAGATTGCGCACAAGCACTAAGATTAATTAAAGTAATTCTTATAGTGATTTTACTAAAGATTCATGGTGCAAAATATGATAATGAATTTAGTTAATTGGCAAACTACTTTTAGTATTAATTAATTGTTTTCATTGAATCACAGTAACTACTCAATTAATCACTCTGCCTGCTTATTTAAGTAATTGTATGTTACATACAAAAAGTTTATTTGGATTGACCAGTTTTCATATTTATTAATTAAAACTAAAGCTTGTATAAATACAAAATTTAGATATTAACAATCACAATACCAATTTAGTTAAATACTTAATTATATTAAATAAGAAAAACAAAGCTTATATTTAAGTCCTAAACAATTAAAATACTAATTTAGTTAGATGTTTAATTATATTAAAAAGTTAATATATTAATATTTTAAATTGTTTATGATAAGATAAAACTTGTATAGTAGCAAAATTTAGATGCTATTTAAATAATAAATACAAGTTAATATATTTGTATAGTTAGACAAATCTTATACAATATATAAATATAGGTATAAAAATTTTATAAATATAATTTATTTTATTTATATATACATATTTCTTATTTGGGTCCAGTTCCAGTAAGTACTAAAACTGGACTGGACTGGTCCAGTCCAGTAGTGGTTCACAAGACTAGTCCAGTCCAGGGGCCAACACTGTGTATAATATTGTCACTTTTAACTAAATTTGTAATATAGGTACTACTTTTAGCTTTCATTCAAATTGGTTATTTAACTATTTGTACCTTTTGTATATATTATAATACTACTAGCCTAGTATACTATTTTTAAATTATTACATATTTTCTATATACAAATTAACTTTTTACATATTAGATCAATGTTGGCCCTGGACTGAACTGGTCTAGTGGACCACTACTGGACTGGACCAGTCCAGTCCAGTTCTAGTACTTACTGGAACTAGACCTAAATAATCAATATGTATATACGAATAAAAATAAATTATATTTATAAAATTTTTATAACTATATTTATATATTGTATTAGATTTGTCTAACTAAACAAATATATTAACTTGTATCATATTTATTATTTAAATGGCATCTAAATTTTGCTACTATACAAGTTTTGATTTTATTATAAATAATTTAAAATATTAATATATTAACCTTTTTTTAATATAATTAAACATCTAACTAAATTAGTATTGTAATTGGATTTTGCTTTTATATAAGCTTTATTTTTCTTATTTAGTATATTAAGTATTTAACTAAATTGGTATTGTGATTGTTAATATCTAAATTTTGTATTTATACAAGTTTTAGTTTTAATTAATAAATAATTTATAATATAAAAACTGGTCAATCCAAATAACTTTTTGTATGTAACATACAATTACTTAGATGAGCAGGCAGAGTGATTAATTGAGTAGTTACTGTGATTGAATGAAAACAATTAATTAATACTTAAAGTAGTTTGCCAGTTAACTAAATTCATTATCATATTTTTACACTATGAATCTTTAGTAAAATCACTATAAGGATTACTTTAATTAATTTTAGTGCTTGTGCACAATCTCAAGACATCTTTAATCTTAATATTTTATATATATTCCCATGATACTATTAATGTATAGTAAGTTATATAAAAAATATAAATAAAATTTGTAGTTTTGTTAATACCTATATAGATTTGTAGACCATAAAAGTTAAAGTTCCCAACAAGTACTAGTAGTACAAGCTTTCTGGCAGTAATTTCTCTGGAATTAGATAAAAATAGAAGGCTTTTGTAAAGCTAAACTATTAAATTTTGAATTTTGTGGATCATAGTTATATATTGCTATTCAGCAATCAGCATATATGTATGTACAAATTATATAAAGCCTATGACCAATAAAAATTTTTAGACAAATCATGTGAAAACTGGACTAGACTGGAACTGGAACTAGTTCCAGTGGAACAGTCCAGTCTAGTCCAGTTTTTAAAACTGGACTTAGGACTGTACCCAACATTATATTAGATATAATAGTCTTCATTAGTGCTAGAGATGCTTTTTATTTGATTAGACCAATGTTTTACTATAGATCTTGCTATATTTTATTATTATTTTAGTTTTTTTTTACTATACTTTCAAGCAAGTACCTAGACTATCTAGGATATTGGTATTATCTAAAATGTTTTTAGTCAAAACTTATCTATTAGCTTCATGTAAGTAGAACCTTTTATAATATTTGTTGCAGATCATAATTTAAAATAAAATCTATATTTTCTACTTAATCTGCTAACTTTCTAAAACCCACAAATACTTGTTTATTATAACTTTATTTTAAAATAAACCCTAATCCTAACCTCTAATTCTAAACAATACATTTTCAAAAAATTTATTTTTCGAGATTTTATATTATAATTTTATTTTTATCTGAATTTCATTATGATCTTCTACAATATTTACTATTATATATAATGCTTTCTTTTTAATATAATCTTTCTTTAAAAATTTTTAATTTAAATTTGTATTTTATATAAACTTTTACAGAGCTTTATATTTAATTATAGCTTTAGTTACAAAAGCTTTTTGCTTTTAGCTTGAACTATCAATTTTATTTGTAAAATTTGAGTGCTTAATCAATAATCTATAAGATTACAAATTTGCTAATTTAATAAGTTAGTAATTTGTATAATTGCTAGTAGATCAATTGGTTTTTAGTTTTTACTAAATAATCTTAATTAAATTTGAAATCAATATCTAAATTAATTTTTTATTTATAAAAAATATAAGGAATCTCTATTTTCACCATGGTAATTTGCTACTTCCACTATGGTAGATCATATGATTCTGAATAGTTTCAATATATATTTACTGTAACAAGTTATATTCTATCAAGTCATAAAACAAGCTAGAGCCTTAGCTTTTAGAGCCAAACTAAGCTATTCAAGCCAGGTCAATTTTGGGAATTTTTCATTGTTTCCAAATATAAAATTGCATAAGTCTGAATATTCTAGCTGATAATAGCTCTCATGATTAACTTTATTAGGTACATATACATGTACAACATACATATTAGTATACATGGTTATTACTGGTTTAAATTAAAACTAAGGCACTAATTATATAAAAATTATGTCTGTGGTAAATTTTAATAGTTATGCTCTAATCTTTTTATTTTTTTTTTTAGAATATAGAATTATGAATTGTTAATTTTAATACCTTTACATCAAAGAAAATTTTATTTTTTATACAAAACCAAAAAAGCTAAGTACGATTCAATAAAACAAAAAATATAAGTAAAACATATTCAAAAAAAATTGATTTTTTTGTTGTTTTATATATTAACTACTCTCCTCATCACTTTTTGCATTAGAGCATGTCCTACTATTATGGCAAGTTTCATGATATATGCCACATTTCTTTGTGTTTTCCAAACATAATCAATTCAAAGATAGATGGATCTCTTTCAGTGGATAGTTGAGTATGGTTTTTTGCTCCAACTGGGCGTTCTCTTGTAGGCAGTACTTGTGGATCTTGTATGGCATGGTTGATTTTTGAAATACACTAATCATATTATCAAGAACTAAACCTTTTTGGTAAAGTGATAAAATGTTGAATTGCTGACTGTATTCTTCATATTTTTGTTGCAAAGGGTCTTTAGTTTTAGGTGGTGTTTGCTAAGGTAATTGGCACTACTGGATCTACTAATATTGATAAAAGTTATCAAGTTGTAAGCATTGGTTGTCTTTGAGAAACTCCTGAATTTTGTGAGAGCAAGGTAGGCCTTTAAACAATTTAAATGCACTGCTACAAGACTGTAGTAGATTTTTTGTTGTATTAGATATTATTAAAAATTGTTTATGAACTTTTTTAACATGAATACAAACACCTTGTGTATAGAATGGTTTATTTTAGGCTTGGGGAATTCGAATTATTTCCTGAGTGATCATAGTTTTTATTTATTTATATTGATTCTCTAACGCTAGAGAGATCTTCTCATGACAATATGAAGATTACCCACTGATACTTGGAGATATCTTTTAGCATCGAATGGGCCCTCTCTATATACGATGTTGTTGCATTATCTAAAATTATTAAAAAAAATCTGAAAGAATAGTGAAAAAAGATTTTGAAGAAAGAAAAAAGAAAATAAAAATAAAAAACAAATATCTAAATGTAAGTAATGGTCTATCCAACAGCTTACAAAATATTTTTTAAAGGTAACCATGTATCCTGCAAATATTTAACAATTGATATCTTTTTGAAAAATCAATCTCTGTTTTGGATTTTATAAAGGTATACCAACTTTCCATAAACATGCTCCAATCATTATCTGTGAAGAAGTAGTATTAGCAATTAACTAATATATTTTTTCCAATGCACCAAATGCACAAAAGATTTTATAATTTGAAAAGTATGGCACGCATCAAGGCTAGTTCATGGTCAGTTATAATAGCTTGAGGTTTTAAAATATTATTAAAGATATGAGCAATATAAATGAGAGCCCAATTATAATCCTTTTTCTGCTCCAATTTTAAAAACACAAAACAGGAAGAGAATGTGGTGTTAAAACTTGTCATACCAACAACATAAAGCAATGGTATCTTAAATTTGTTGGTCTTGTATGTACAGTCTATCAAGAGAACAGAATTATAGGTTTTAGTAAGTATAAGGGGCTTCCAGAAATTAAAAATATTAATAACTATTGTTCTACTAAACCAATTTAGATAATTTAACTACCAAAATCTTCGTTTTGCAAAAATGATTCCAACAAGCCAAAATCATTAAAATTTAATCACAGGGTCCCAAGATTGTTCAACTTTTGTATAATTTTAATAAAGATGTTTTAGATTAATAAATTAATTTTTTAATATTAAATAACTTTTGATCCACTAGCCCGTTTTGAATAATTTAACTATCAAAATGTTTGTTTTAGTAAGACGATTCTAACAAGTCCAAAATCACTAAATTCTAATCACAGAATTTCAAAATCGATAAAGATTTGTATTGTTAAACAAACAATAAAATCTTTATTGATCTTGGAATCTTTTAATTAGAATTAGCGATTTGGGGCTTATTAGAATCGTCTTACTGAAACAACCATTTTAGTAGTTAAATTATTCAAAACAGGCTAGTATATTAAAAGTTATTTAATATTAAAGAAATTCACTTAGTGATTTTAAAAAATCACTATTAAAATTGCTCAAAAGTTGAAGGATTGTGGAATTCTGTAATTAGATTTTAACGATTTTGGGCTTGTTAGAATTGTCTCAGTAAGACGAAAATTGGTAGTTAAATCATTTAAATTGGTCCAGTAGAGCAATAGTTATTATCAATTTCATAAATTAGAAAATATGAATAAATTTTAAAAAATATAAAATTTGATTGGCTAACAGAGTATCAGATGTGGGTGGGTAGGTAAAATTTTGAAATTTATTAGCAACAAAATATTATGTAATTTCTGGAAGCCCCCTGGAGGCTTCCAAAAATCAGCTGTTTTCAGAGATGGGTGGGTCAGCTAAAGTATCAGATATAATTTCGGCCAAAATTTTATAATTCTGGCCAAAGTTACAAAATTATTTTTGACCAAAATTATAGATTTATTAAAAATATTTAATAATTAATAGCTTTTAATTTACTGGATCAAATTTAATGATTTAACTACCAAAATGATTCTCTCAACAAGAGGATTCTAGCAAGCCAAAATTATTAAAATCTAATTACTGGATTCTAAGATCAGAATAGATATGTGTTACTATATAATTTATTAAAAAATTATAAACTATTTATAGTAACACAAATTTATTCTGAGGGGTGTGGCGACATAGTGTAGTTGGATTGCTGTTACCCCCAAGTAGTTGTAACAAAAGGTACAGAGTTTGAATCCCACTGGAGACGATTTCGAAAAAATTTATCTGCGTTATGGTAACCTGGACTCCGAGCCCAGATTTACAAATCTGTATCTCAGGTTACACCAACTCGTATTGGGAGCTCTAGAGCTGTTACAGAACTGGGGTGCATAAATCCTAGGGAGCGCTGGCGCTGTATTACGCACAAAACCATAGGACAAAGGAAACCATACTTGGCAAGATCCGAGCAAAGAGATAACCGACTTCGACGGTACTTAAACAGAAATCGGACGGGGACGGACCGGAAGCGGACTGACCGAGAAGCGGACTGACCGGAAGCAGACTTACGACAAAAGGTCCTATAGCAGGGCTCTACCAATCAGACTGCCGGAAGTCGCTCTGGAGAAAAAGAACATGCGTTACAGAGCATGTACCAAGAAGAGGGAGACCTTGGGTCCGCCAAGACAGACTACTCCTTCCGGGTTCTCAGCATTGGGTGTAGGAATGTAACCGGAGAAAAGAAAGCGAGGTAGGGGTAAAGGAAACAACCGGAAAAAAACCAAAAGAGGAACGGGAGAAGTACTGGGGTCAGTGAACTTTGCAAGGGCATGCATAATAATAGATACTAATAGGAAAATAGTAGCTTGAGATACGGGCTAGGTTACAGTAGCATTCAAGAGATGGCTTGAGATACGAACCTGGCGGCGACAGCACTACAGGTACTACTAGAGGACAAGCAATATGTACAAAAACCAGGTTGAGTATATAAGTGGGACATAGGATGCTCTGGTAAGGTTTAGGTCATAGATAAAATAGTCTAAGTCTTGGTACTTAATAGTTGTAGGAATCAATATAATAGACATGGATGTTGTAATGGTAACTATACTAATAAAAGTCCGAGGCACAACCTTATCTTGGTAATAAAAAAAAAAACAAATTTATTCTGATCTCTGAATCCTGTGATTGGGTTTTTACAATTTTGGGCTTGCTAGAATCCTCTCATTAAGCTAATCATTTTTGTAGTTAAATCATTGAAATTGGCCCAGTAGATCAAAAGTTATTAATAATTAAATATTAATTTTCAATTGTTAATAACTTTTGATCTACTGGGCTAATTTCGATGATTCAACTACCAAAATGATCAGCTCAATGAGAGGATTCTAGCAAGCCCAAAATCATAAAAATCCAATCACAGAATTCTAAGATCGGAATAGATTTGTGTTACTATAGAAGTTTTATAATTTATTAAAAAATTATAAACTATTTATAGTAACACAAATTTATTTCGATCTCTAGATCATGTGATTGAATTTTTATGATTTTGGGCTTCTAGAATCCTCTCATTGAGCTGATCATTTTGGTAGTTAAATCATCAAAATTGGTCCAGTATATCTTTATCAAAAGTTGTTAACAATTAAAAATTAATTTTCAATTGTTAATAACTTTTGTTCTACTAAGCCAATTTTGATGATTCAACTACCAAAATGATCAGCTCAATGAGAGGATTCTAGCAAGCCTAAAATCATAAAAATCCAATCACAGGATCCAGTGATCAGAATAAATTTGTGTTACTATAAATGGTTTATAATTCTTTAATAAATTATAAAACTTCTATAGTAACACAAATCTATTCTGATCTTAGGATCCAGTAATTAGATCTTGATGATTTTGGGCTTGCTAGAATCCTCTCATTGAGGTGATCATTTTGGTAATTGAATCATCGAAATTAGCCTAGTAGATCAAAGGTTATTAATAATTGAAAATTAATTTTTAATTGTTAATAACTTTTGATCTACTGGGCCAATTTCAATGAATTAACTACCAAAATGATCAGCTTAATGAGAGGATTCTAGCAAGCCCAAAATCATTAAGATCTAATTACTGGATCCAGAGATCAGAATAAATTTGTGTTACTATAAATAGTTTATAATTTTTAATAAATTATAAAACTTCTATAGTAACACAAATCTATTCCGATCTTAGAATCCAGTAATTAGATTTTAATGATTTTGGACTTACTAGAAACCTCTTATTAAGAGGATCATTTTGGTAGTTAAATCATCGAAATTGGCCCAGTAGATCAAAAGTTATTTACTATTAAATATTATATCTAATTTTTTAATAATTGTAAAATCTGATTGACTGATTGGGTATCAAGTGGGGGTGGGTGGGGTAGGGATAAGATGGGCTCATAGTAAAAAAATCAGCTAATTTTTGGAAGCCCTCTTACATATGAATATGAAAATAAATAAATTACTTGAAAGCTTTGCGTTTTTAATTTAAGTTAGGGTATAGGTTAGGATTAGGACAAGAGAATAGAGGTTAGGGTTAGACGGGTGGTTAGAGGTTAAAAAGCTAGTTTAGATATAAGTTATATGTTGATAATTAATATGGGCAGCTCTGGTAAATTGTTGTCATATAACACAATACAATTGTATATTAAGCAGGAATATTTAAAAAAATAAAATATTACATAATCTATCATAGTGGAAATAGCAAATTGCCATAATAGAAATAGTAGCTTCCTAAATTTAATAAATTTTTTTATTTAAATTTTACAGATTTGTAAATTTTAATAAAAAATGTTCAACAAATTTGACTTAGTGGTTGTTAAGATAATTTTGTTTAAAAAATAATTGGCATAGTTTGTTTTAGTAGATATTTTGTTTTATAGGTCTAATTTGATAAATATTTTTTTATTTAAAATTTATAAATTTATAAAATTCAAATAAAAAAAGGTTATCAAATTTAGCTTGGTATTTATTACTTTGTTCAAAAAATAAAAAAATTTTGGTATAGCTTGTTTTGGTAAACAGTTTGAGTTTTTTAAGACTTTAAACAAATATATTTCAACAACTACTAGCCTAAATTCAATATACATGTTGCTCTGGTTATATCGATATCTGGATATACTAATATCTGGCTATACCGACACTTTTTAAAATTTTGAACCTATATACTTTATATGAAAATATCTCTGGTTAAACTGACATCTGGTATATCAGACAATTTTTTTATTTTTTTGAGGTATCGATATAACCAGAGTAGTGTTTTGACCCGAGTGGGTGTCACTCGGGTCACCCGCGGGTGGGCGGGTGACCCAGGTCAAGTTGTAGCAGCCTGGGTGAGAACGGGTGGGTCAACCCGCGGGTGACCCGTGGGTTGACCCACAGGTGACCCGTGGTCAACCCACGGGTCACCCACGGGCAGAGACCCGATTCAAATTAATGCAAATTTGTAAAGTCGACAGAATCAAATTCGAAAAATATAAATCATTTAAAGGAAACCATAATGCAGTACAGAATTTTAATAAACAGTATTATAGCAGATAGTATTTCTGCATTACAGTATTACGGCATTACGGGTTTATAGCATTACGACTTTACGGCATTACGGCATTACGGCATTCAGCTTTACGGCTCACAGCAATTACGGCAAAAAATAAGGCAATGCCGTAACCGTATTAATTTGTAAAATTAATTCTACCACCAACTATAGGTTAACCCACCTGGGTCAAATCACTAGTCATATTAACCACCTGAGATTTTTTTTTTAATTGACCCAGGTGACCTGACGGGTCACCCGACAGGTCATCTGTTGGGTGACCCGAGTGGTGCCTTTTTTTGGACTGACCTGTTTCCACCCGGGTGGCACATTGTCCACCCGTCGGGTGACCCGAGTGAAGATTTTTTAGACGGGTCAATTCACTAAACCAAAGTAACATGTACTTTGTTTATTTAAATTATATGGGCTCTCTAAAGTAGAAACCAAGGAATTTGGCCAATCAGGTTTTGAGAAAATCAGCAAAAAAACTATTTTGTTATACAAAATCAAAACAATCTAAAATTAGATTATTCATGATTAACAAACCCTATTTAAACAGGATTATTAGTTCTGTAGATCTGTATTACTATCGGTAAATCTCGGTAAATCTATTTTTAGATTATAGCGTCAAAAGCTTTTAATCGTTGTATTGCAAAAATTTATTAAGTAATCAGACTTTCATTATTAAGTAAAAAAGATTGGGCCTAAAATTTTACACCTAAGGGCTGTGTCATTAATCACCTGATTATTTTTTATCAGAGGCCTACCCCCCTCCCTTGTTTTTAATATATAAATAGTCAGGTTCCTTATATATAATTTCACTTTTTTTTACCCCCCTCCCCCCCTAAAAAATCACCTGATTTTTGTTACCCTCCTAATCAATCAAACAGGTCAATTTTCACAAAATAGTCAAATTCCTTGGTTTCTACTTTTGAGGGCCCATATATTTATATAATTCAAATAAAAAAGGTTATCAAATTTATATTAAAATACTTTATTCAAAGTTTAGAAAAATTTTAATTTGTATAAGAAGTATAAATAGCAATTGAAAGGTACAAATAGTAATTTTCTAAAATATAGATCATATTATTTATTATCAGATTTTTTTTTATTGGATACTTATCTTTTTTTCTTCTCTCTATATTTATTTTATCAGGTTTTATATGTAATTTTAACTTTTTTACTCTTTTTTAAAAAATTATCTGAAATTTAATATTTCTTTAAAAACAACAAAAAAAACAATAAATATCTAAACTATTCTAAAATACTAATAAAAAGTAATTTTAATTAAATACAAATAACTTTAATATGGGTGTGGTAACTTAGAGAAGCTGTTAAGTTGTTACCTCTAAATGGCAGGTCTAGAGTTTAAATCTCACTAGTGACACTTTGAAAAAATATATATGTGTTCCGGTAACTGCTTCTTATCGATCGGTTGGGTATATTACCTGTAGCTTTGGTACTAGAGTTCTGCAATTTGATTTGATCTTCAAATTTTTGAATCAAATATTTGATCAAATTCAAATTCAAATTTGACTATATTTGATTTGATCAAATTCAAATCTGGTCAAATTTGATTTGATTTGACAAATATTTGATTTGATTTGAAAATTACTATTAAAAATTCAAATTCAAATCAAATTCAAATCCAAATATTTGAATCAAATCAAATTCAAATCAGGGCCAATTTGATTTGATCAAATTTAAATTGACCCAATATTTGATTTGATTTGAATTTGAGGAACCCTACTTGGTACACTATCTTAAATGGGAGCTTTTGGGTATAGTTGTGTATCATTATACATACAAACCCAAGGAACCAGAGAAACAGAAACCTGTTTAGCAAGTCCTATGTAAAAAAGTAGCAAAGATCTTTAACGGTACTACCAAAACCGGAATATTAGAAACCAAAGCCAGAGAAACAGATGACTATGATTTCAGGAATGGGTCCACCAACCTGGCTGCTAGAGTCGCATCAGAGAAAAAGGACCTAAGTTATAGAAGTAGGAACCAAGAGAAGAATAACCACAGTGGCACCTAATACTAATTAGATTAACCTTTCAGCCAACTAGATTAAAAGTCTGGAATGTATTGGTATAAGAACCAGTAGGATGATAGAGGTGGGTATCGGGGTCAGAGCAAACCTTACAAGGGCAGAAGTAGGTAATGGTAGCGGTTGCAGGGTATTCCCTAACTGCAAGTTGTTTGCCTTAGTGAATGTGTAAGTTACTAAAGTGTAGATAATATTTGTATGAGACAGGAACTGCTCTACCAAGTTTTCTGTGAAGATAAACTAGTCCTAAAGGGGAATAGTTAGCATTCGGGCCTGTCCTTGACTGACTAATGTATCAGAGAACTGTACTAGTGATACGAGTAGGATTAGTAGGTAAAGCTTGGACCAGAGAGTTTAAATAGGCAATGCTCTAGTTGGGTTGCAGGTATTGTAGCTAGTGTAAAACCTTTGGGCGGCATACTTGAATAAAAAAACTCTAACCTATAGTAAGAACTTTAATATTAATAAAAAAAAAATTACTTTTAATATCAAACTAATTTTTAATTTTATTTAATAATTATTATACAATTACAGTATTACTACTTTGCTTTAATTTATTTCTATAAGCTTTATAATTCTTAGCTTTATATTATTAATCTATAAAGTCACCTCTTTCTAATCCAAACAGGCTGTTTTGAGAAATTTTGTTTAGTATAAAGAAAGTCTAGAATACAAATTTTTTCTTTCTAAACTAAATACTAATAGTAATTTTGGTATATAAAGAGTAACTAATAAAATTAAACTCATGTAATATTGGAATGTATAGTGCACTATATAAATCAAATTATATAGTATTATCAAAAGTTTATTATAACAAATTTTTAGATGATTGTCAATTAATAAATTAACACATATATTTTTTATATAAGCTTATTGTTCGAAGGACATTATGGTAAAGTCATAGTGACCTGTTTGTGTGTGTGTTCACAAATTACGAATTTTGATTGGCTATATCAGGTGTAATGTAAAAAAACAATAATCAAAACAATCCAACTGATGCCTATTGGCTTATATTTGGTCCTTTGGACCCTAAATGGTTTCTATTTTTCTAGTATATAAATAGTATTCCAAGCTGATTAAATTTTTATAGCTAGGCTAAGCTATTGAATTTTTAATATTTTAGCGACTTAGCTAATATCACATATATAATATGTAGATTTTTTTTCCTCTTTAATGGACTCGTAAGTACTTTATTAAAATTAATTATAATAAAATTAATTTGATTACAAAATCAAATCTTTTACTATGCCCCTCTAATTTTGAAGTCTCATCCCACCCAGCTGCCTCGTAGGTGCCCAAATGTGCCTCGTCACACTAATTCAAAGAATTAGAGCTTATAGCTAGCCTTATTAAATCAAAATTTCTTTAAATCCCTCTCACCTAGCACCTATAGTAAGAATAATCAAACTATCAAGAAAAAAAAAACTTGAGAAACAAGAGAAAAAAAAGAAAATATAAAAGAGGGGAAAGTATTGAAAACCTATAACAACAACCAAGATTGAACAAAAATAAAAAGATAAAAGATGAAAGGAACAAAGAAAATTCTGTTTCAATAAAGTCTAATTTAAGCAAATACTCAGTAGAGTCTGAGCCTAAAAAAAACTATCTAAAAAAACATCTGAAACAAACTATAAAATTATATAATACTGCACACGAAAACGCCTTTCTAAGTATTTTATATGCAAATAAGAAAGTAAAAGAAACCTAAAATGAAATGGGCTATGTCTAAAAGAATAAGCTGGAAAGAAATTTTATTTCAGATTGACCTTACAAAAAAACTTCATGTGTTATTTATTGTTTATCTTAGTTACCTGAAACTCACTCGTGACTTGAACCCAAATGTTAGGCACTTTTCCTGATTTGGACAATGTAAACATTGTCAATCTTTTGAAGGGGTAAACTGGATTTCCCACTTTTTGGTGAAATTTCAAAAAGCCCAAGGAAAAATATCGAAGATACCAAACTTGAAAAGAGTGTAAGTTTTATGCTTTGAAGAATAATATAACTGACCAGAAGTTTACTTTTGCCTAAGCTTCTGTAGCTTCTAACAAAAAACTTCAGGGTTGTTGCCCTACTATATCTTCCATAGTACAAAGCTTTCTACCTGGAGAGCCAAACCCAAAAGGAGAGATCTTTTTTAGCTTTATTTTAGTTTTCTCATATCCGATCTGAAACTTTTTATCCAAGTCGCTTCTAGATAAAGTCTTTGTTATGTACAGAAATATTAACTTCAAAGTTTTTATAGGTTAGGTTTTTGTGGAAAATTTGGTACGAGGGATCGTTGGAAAGAGTCTTATTTTATACAATGTTTTTGGTTTGATGATATATAGATTTGTACTACTAGCTACTGAATTGTTTATATATTATATATTAGAGTAGTTACATAGTGCAGTTATACTAAAACCAGAAATATTGTATATTACAGAATTAGATAGTTATGAATATAACTGTACTATTAACTTGCTCAACTAGTTATTAATTTATAAATATTTTGTTTGATACATACTAAACCAACTTTTAGGTGTAAGTATCTTTACTATACACTTCTCTTCTGTGATTATATATATTGTATAAACACTTTTACTTTTTAAATTTTACTTTTTTAAATTCTACTAATAAAATAGTTATTGTTATAGTAATCAATGATCACAATAATATTGCCTAATATTATAATATTTGTCATAATTCTAGTTGAGTTTATTACCAAATGAGCCATTTAAATTTACTTTCATTTTATCTTTGCACTTTTTGTTTTGTTATATATTGCTAATTACATATCTGATATAATTCATTTAGCTCTTTATAGTTATATGCATTATAAATATAGATATTGTAAGTAAATTTATGTTTGTATATGATTGCCTTAATTGTGCTATTTTTAAAATATCAATAATTGGTAGTAAACTAAATGTAATTAGAAAAATGAGTGTAATTTCATACAAATAGTGAATGAAAGAGTTGTTTAAGAATTATAACTTTATATAATATGAATCGATATTTTTGAATGGTTAGAAAAATAAATAAATATTTTTAGCCTTGCTTCAAATTATAAAGTCTAAAGGTACTGTTATTTGATTAGATTAGCTTCAAGGCTACAATAGTAATCTATTAGGACCCGGACATCTCTCATATAGGTCATAACTGGATTTTGGCCAATTTTAATCTAATTTGCTAAAAATAACAAAACTATATTTACTTAAATAACTTCTGATCTAGTGATCAGAATTGAATTAACTTTTTTTTTTTGTTAGATGCGCCTCACTGAGAGCTTTATTTTTAAAAAAAGTTCATTCAAATTGGACTACTAGATGCCAAGATAATTGCCAAAAACTGTTTTTTTGCTTTTCAAATTTTGGGGTTTTTGCTGAAATGCGTAACGTATGATTTCTGTACTATATGTCCAGGATTCTAATCTATTCAGTGACTATAGCATGTAGTTAAGGTTGAGTTTGTTGTATTAAAATTACTATTTTCTATTTTGATTCAAAATTTATTCATTAATATTTTTTTTGAACAATTGTTAAAGTGAACTAAATTAATTTTTGTATTTACTCTAGTAATTTATTGAACAATTATCATAATTTGAATTAAAAATGATAAAGTATACAATATAAATCTAATTTCTATATTGTATATTTTAATAACTAATAATAATGGAAATGAAACTGTCTACTTAACTATTAAAAGTAAAAACTAAGAAATAACCAGATTATATTTCTTTATTATCATTTTAGAAGAACTTTTAAATTATATGTTGGTCGTATTAGGGTATTTTATATATAAATTAATCAAATTTATATTATTGAAATTTATTTTGGCTTGATAATTTTGCTTATGATTTAATTTGTCTATGGCTTCTGGTTTTTTTTAACGATTATCACAAATTAAGCCCTGCTGACTGGGTCTTATTTTACCTTTATTATAGAATTTGCTACAAAAAATACATTTCAATCTGTCTCTAGTAAATTTATTTATTATTTATATAAATTTATATTCAAACTATAATAGTACAAATTTTATGCATAGAAATTGATTCACTTTGCATATTAATAATTTTTTATGACAAATAATTAATATAATCCTGTAAAAAAAATTATGATTTTAAATTTTTAATTTATTAAAAATTTTTTTCAATATTACATATAATATTTTAATCAAAAAATAAAATTTACTATAAAATTACTTTTGCAAATAAAAAATTTAAAATTGTAACTTTTTTTACAAGATTATATCAATTACTTGATATAAAAATTTGCAAAAAAAAATTATTAGTATGCAAGATGAATTAATTTGTAAACTGCTAATGTTTTTGATAGTAAAATATTGATTTTGCAGATTTATATATAAAATCTGTACTATTGATTTTGTCATACACCCCAATGAAAAATCATCAAGGTAAATCTTTTATTTACTTGAATAGCAAAGAAATACATTTATTTATTCTAATACAAAGAGGATATAATTAGTTAAAGAATAATTTAAGTGTGTAGGTAATTTTATTTTTTTAGTATAATTTTGTAATTGTGTGATTGTAACTTAAAAATAATCCAGCAAGATGCAATCTGTTAACTGTTTTCTACTTAAAATTTAACCAATATTTGAATAACCAGATTCTTTATACAGTATTGTCACAAAATTACTAGCATGGGCGTTATTTAGAGGTTTGGCCTGAATTAAGCTTAATTTAGGCCAAAATTTGTAATTTCACCTCTGCAAATTATTTTGCGACAATATGGTAATAATTTTATTATAAAATTAAACTAGCAGATATATAGATTATATCTTTATGATCAAGATATAATACTAAGTAAAGATGTGATCTGAATATTTGCAAGTTTAATTTTATAGCAAAACTATCTAAATAGAAAAAGGGATAGTGAATTGCATCTCTAGCTAAGTGTTTTAAAGTTAGTTTGTATATTACAAAACTTTTCAAGAATCAGAATTTTGGAAGTCTATATTCCTTAAAAATATTTAGTTGATAGTTAACTTTTAGTTTAAAATTAGCAGATATTAGTGTTAAATAAGCTATTCTTGTTTTGTATTGTTTTAATTAATTATATAGAATAAATTTTATTTGTAATACAAAATAAATTTATTTAAATAAAAGATTATATATACTGATTAATTTGTATTTGAATTCAGATTATAAAATTTATTATATAAATTCAGTATTTCCAAAGTAAATAAATATAAATTATTTGTTCTAAAGTTTTTAGTTTGATATATAAAAAGTTCAGTGTATAGAGGGCCAAATTAGAGAGAGGCGACTATATTATACAATAGAATCAGGTTTGTTTGATAAGATTAAATTAAATAATACAAAAAAAATAAACTACTGTAGCTTTTATGTCTAGTTATAGTTCAAAATTTTGCTAAATACAAAATTTTTTTATACTATAGTATGGTAGGTAAGTAACCAATCAAAATATATAATTGTTATACAACTATTTTTTAATAAACTTTCTATATATTATATAAAAAATTATTGGTTTATTAGTATTGGGTTCCATTTATTAAATATCCAGATATCCAAGAATAGTACAAATATCTGAATACCAATTTTTATTTAAAAATTGTATATCTGGATAATAAAAATAATTTTAGATAAATATATAGTTTATTGGTCAATTTATAATTACAAAATTTGAATTAAATAGCAAATCAAAAATCTTTTAAAATTTATATACATGAAAAACAAATTTTGTCTTAGTACAATAAAATTTTTTCCAACTATAAAAAGTTTCTATTAAATTTAATAAAGATGTCTTACTATTAAAATTAAAAAAAAATTTTGTCTTAGTATTAAAAAAGTATTAATCAGATCTAAACACTAGATTAGAGCACTCTCAAACACTTAATTGATAAAGTTTACTTGGTGAAAAATATTTTAAACAGATTAGTTGTGTTATTATTATAATAAATTACTAGACCATGTGCCTTGTTAGAACTATAGTTATTAGTAAAGATTGAACTATTAGAACAATAACCTAATTATTAAATATATAATACAAAGATAAAAAAAAAGTTGTAAAACTGCTATGTAGGTTTGTAAAAATACTAGAACAGTTGAATTTCTTCAAACTAGTGTACATGGTGAACAGGTTTTGTATTAGTATTGACAGGTTATTGGATTTAAAACCTATTAGATTTATATAACAGAAACAGGCTTAGTAGATTAATTTTTATCAGATTTGACAGATTATTAGTTTTGACAGGATCAGTTTTGAAAGGTTCAACTGTATTGTTCTTTGTAGTTATACATCATATCAAAAATAAACGACAAAACAAAAAACTTATTATGGTATATAGTTGAATTAATTGGTTTTGGAATCAACTATCTTATTCCTAATATAATTTGCCACAATAATTTTGTTACAAATCTTGTGATAACATGCAGTATGGTTTTGAGGTAGTTTGTATTGGAATTAACAGTTGTAAAAAAAAAAAATTTCAGATACATATACTGTATATGGTTAAGGTTAATTGTGATTAAACATTAATGAATTTGAATTGTAATAAATAATTTTTGATCATAATTTGCTCATCGATATATTAGTCTTAACATTTTGATCACAGTTTGTATAACCAATCAAAAGTGTTAAAGCATAATAACTTGATCATATCGCTGTATTAGTTTTAGCACACTGATCACATTTTGGATATAACGATGATTTTATAGGTTAATAGATCTACAAACTACAAGAAAATCAGTAATTATCAGATAATCTGGGCGGCAAAATTCGACCAAAAATTTATGAAGGAAAAATCTAGAAATCAATCATCTAATTTACATGATGAGTGTTCCTTCTATGTGAGGTGTGAATGTTGTTGAGTTTTAATAGTAAAAAAAGGTATCTCTATCTTTTTCTTCCATCGTGATAATGAACTCACTTGATCGGAATGGATCTTAATATTTGCTAATATACTTGCTATTTTTTTATTAATCTTACGATTTTCTTTTTATCTATTGCGGAACAATTGTTCTTGTTCTTGTTAATGCACTTGTTCTTGAACACAAAACGTTTTCAACTTATTATAGCTCAAAATAGTAAATATTAGGTCATCAAACAAAAAAGCAAATTTGGCAAATTCACGTTTCACAATTTTAAAATAAAAATAGGTAATACTAATTATTCTAAGCTTTGTTTTTTCTAAAAAAATATCTCTTCACAAATGGTATTTATAAGTTAGTTGGCAATCATCATATCATGTTTTCTTACAATAGTCGTCCTGACTTATTACACAAAAAATTTTACATATATAAAAAAAACCGCTGGCGCTATAGTTGGTGGTAGAATTAATTTTACAAATTAATACGGTTACGCATTGCCGTATTTTTGCCGTAATTGCTGTGAGCCGTAATGCCGTAATGCCGTAAAAGCTGTACTGCCGTAATGCCATAATGCCGTAATGCCGTAATGCAGAAATACTATCTGTTATAATACCGTTTGTTAAAATGCTGTACTGCATTATGTTTTCCTTTAAACAATTTTGATTCTGTCGACTTCATTGATTTAGTACATGTAATGACTATGAAAAAAGGGGTTTGTGGGTCTAGGTTTTATGTTGACTTAAACGTCGTGATTTATTTTTTTGGCAGTCTATAAGTCATTGTTTGAGAACGTCTTTAGCGAGCTAATTGATCGGAGATGACATCGTTGTTAACAGCATTTATGGCTTTGATACATGCTTACATACACACGTGTTTTAAAATTTATTAAATAGCTTTTATGCTTATCGATGAATTAATGTAAATTATAATATTATACTGTAGTTACGGTATCGCATTATTACAATATTGTGTTATTGCGGCATTACGACATTACGACGTTACGGCATATAATTTTTACGGCAATGCCATAATTAATTCTACCAACTTTCTACCACTGGTAAAATGCCGTAATTGCCGTAATTCGGTAATTCTACCACCAATCATACGCCGGGCGGCCGGGTCCAAAAATTTTTTCTCAAAAAATTTTATTAATAATTAGTATCGTATATATTCTTATAGCTATAGATAATGATTTAATCTATTGTGATTTTTTTGGAATTTGGGATTTGTTCGGGGTTTGTCAGCAAGTAGACGTGTATTACAGAAAGCAGAAAAATCAATCCAATAATAAAACATAGATCTTTTGATTTTTATTTTGCCTGACTAAGTAAAACTATTCGCTGAATTTCATATAGGTCGATTGTAAAAACGGCATTCATCAATATTACAGGAGGAGGAGGTAATGGCGTGTATTCGATTGCGGGAACAGCTGGATCGTAAAATACATCGCTAACAGGGATTGTAATTACATAGTTTGGGTCGTTTGGGCCATTACAGCCAGTAGGACCAGTTGGGGAGCCGTCTTTGTTTACAGTGCCAAATTTCCACTGTCATATAAATATGGACTTTTGCATCAAAAAAGTGGAAAGTAAAAATTTTTCCCTCAACAGTCTACTAACCTTTTGCTTTGAAACACCTTGCCGCCAGAGTGTAGCCTAATATTTAAAAGTGAAACATATAAATTATATAAATATAAATAATGAAAAAAATTGATATACCTTCATCGCCCGATCCCTTTCTCCTTGTGGGTTATTGCGTGTATTCGTTATATCATAAAGTTTAATGCCGAGTACAGATCGTACGTACGATTGTCGCATCCAAAGCTTGCATTTACGCTTCAAGCTGGAGGAAGTTTGGCCCATGGCTACTTCACATATTATCCTTGCGTAAGGGTTTCCCTACATCAATCACATTAAGTATTATAAAATTTCTATCTGCCATACTAGTATCATAAAAATACATAAGATACCCTTGTATCACTGGGTGGCGGACCAGGATGGGGAACTGGAGGATTCGGAACATAAGTTGCATGTGGAAAGACAGCGAAATCCGGTGCAATACGAGCACCGTCTCCAGCTGGTGATTCATGAACTATGGAAAGGACATGAAAAAGGTTAAAAAAAATATAAATACAAAATATCAAGTGAAAGATCAAGCAAACCGAGAAAAAAACTCCCTTACACGGCTGACCACGAATTTGTATTGGAGCATCATAAGCAGCATAAGTAGGGCAGTGAGCATCGAAACACCGTTGAAACACCATATTAACAGCTTCATGTTCATTTGAACACATATCGATTATATATACAGTTCCATTACAATATTCAAATTTGTATCCACTTATCTCTTTGCTTTCGATAAAAAAGTTGTAATCCTTCACGGACACGTCCGAGGCAAGCGGATAGGGNTAGCATAAGTAGGGCTGTGAGCACGGAAAGAGTCTCCCAGTGCCTCAATAACAGCTTCATGTTCATTTGAACACATATCGATTATATATACTGTTCCGTTATAATATTCAAATTTGTATCCACTTATCTCTTTGCTTTCGATAAAAAAGTTGTAATCCTTCACGGACACGTCCGAGGCAAGCGGATAGGGAAGACTGCAATTTATACGCGTCAACACTGTACACATTCAAAAAAAACTATTGCAATGTCTACCTGGTCTTGTCTATTGGTTTGTTTGGTAGACGAAGCTTCTTTGACGAAAATGCATTCTTAGGAACCTTAAGTAGGTTATGAATCATTTTTTTACTGATTAAGTGATTGATTAACAAGTCATGGTTTTTATATAAAAGATTAAAATTCTGCGCAAACAAATCAGATTTCAAGACCAGGTGTAACGTGAAATCAAAACAATCGAATTTAGTGTAATAAAGCCTTAACATTAGGTTAGCGTTAGGGTAAAGTAGGACCCCTAATAGAGGTGAAATTATTAAACCGGACAAGAATTTTTAAAATTTTCTTGATGGTTATATTATTAAAAAGGCTTTTTAAATAAATCTAGTATTATAAAACCGGGATTAGTAAATAAGGTTATGTACCTAAAATGGGCATAATTTTAATATCTAATATTTTAAAAGAATCCATATCCTATGCTTTCACTAAATAATAAGTGGGGTATCATTTCAAATTTTGGCTCGCATTAAGCTTAATGCAGGCCGTTATTATTCTAGTTTGAAATTGATTGGCTTGATTATTTATTATAAATATTCAAATTTTGTTTGCACTCGTCAGTGACCAAGTTTCAAGATTTGATAGTAGTTCGCTTTCAGAAGCTTTGTCGTGTTCAAATATATCAAGCAGCTAAAAATTTCATCACAGTCAGAACAAAAGCTTTGCTATAGTCAAAAGCTTGCCATGAAAAAAATCCTAGTTAAAGGTTTTTCTGTAATTAGAAGTTATAGAAAAAACTTTGCCATAGTTAACAATTACACGTGGTTAAAAGTTTAACTGTGGTTAATAATTTTGCATAATTAAAGTTTGCCTTGGCCAGAAGCTTCAGAAACTTTGCTATAGTAAAGAGAAAAAAAAAAATTTTTTTTTATTCCTGTAGTTAAAGATATTTTTGTTGTGGTTGAATTTATTTAATGGATTTAGATTCATTGCTCATTCTAACCAAGCTTTCACAATCTGATAATGAACAATTGGATATTAGAGATTGTTATAAAACATCTGACAACTATAAACAAGTAATAAATAAGTTGTTCCTGAAGAAAATGCATTAAAGAAAAAATGGAATTGTAGGGTGAATTCAAAGACTATTTTAGAAAAGGTAAGAATAACATCATACATATTATTTGTATTAATATCTGATGTCTATCTAATTAAGTTTTGAATTATTAGCAAACAGAGTTGGCCAATCATCTGGATATACTTGAAGTTTTGGGGCCATTATGTATATAATGCAAATATTGCAAAAAATTGATCAAATTAAAAAGAAAAAACTATTATAATTCATGAATTGAATCCCATGTATTTAATAGCAAGTATATTAAAAACAAGGGACTTCAAGATTTGAAAAACTTTTTTCAGTTTTTAATTCTTAAGACAAACTATTATATAATAAAAGATATCCATGTTCTGGCTTATGTAAAGAAAAACATCTCAAATATATTGAATGGGTTGGCAGTTTTATAACTTTTAGTAGAGCTTTGCCTGTCTATAAAGTGGCCCAAGAGCTTTTTCCACTAAAGTTTACAAATGAAACAAAATTTTCTTATTCTAAGCTTTCATCTAATCAATCAAAAAGACTTAATGATGAATTATCAGCAAGGTCTAAATAGAGAATTAATTAGAAATGTTTGTGTATTCATAGCTTAGTATATGAAATCTATACTGATCAAAATTGGATGGATATGTGTGAAATATATTTTACTTACAAAGAATCAAGTTTTTAAAATAAAAATTTTATTATTCCGGGGGGTTTTTTTTTTATATTACTTATTTCTGTAATAATTTTTATTTTATTTTAGATTGCAATTTCTAAACCCATACCAAAACTGGAAAGTCAACATTACATACTGAAATTATATTTTAAAAGTAATCCACTCTTAAAATTTTTTAGAAATCTTGGTATAAAAGATTTTTGGACCTCAATTTCTTATAATAATAAAACCAATACAATACCATTTTGGGTAAGATTAGCTGAAAAAGATCTAAATAGAGCGTTTGAATTAAAAGCTATATTTAAAGGACTATGTGAATTAATGATACAATAGCACAGCATGAAGAACATAATAAAGGTGTTCAAAATTTGAAATATTTAGAGAATTTTACACATTTTATAGCCATACTTTCTAGCATAAGTCCAAGAGCATTTAATTTTATTGAGCCAATTTGGCAGAACAAATATTACAAAATATAAGGTACTAATTTTTTATTTGATATATTGAATTTTTGTAGTAAAGAATAGACTAATGATTAATTAAAAATTTTTAAAATCTCTTTTATATAGATTCTTATGTCAAAGATCTGGAGAGCATATATTTAATACAAGTACCAGTATATATTTTGAAAATATGGCACAGTTCAAAAAATTGGCTGATTCTATGAACTATAACAGACCAATAGTTTTATTTTTAAAATAATTATTATATATTTTTGATTTATACCATTTTAAAGATACTTAATTTTATAAGATATATCAAAAAATTAATAAAAATGGGACAAGTCACATGTTTTGGCTTTTTGCTATTGGCTAATTTGTTATTTTAATTAAAAAAAAAAGCTAAAAAATATTTTGCCTAATCAAAATACATGAAATCAAAAAAAATAGTAAATTTTAATATCAGTTACATGTTTTAGTCTTTAGATATCACGAACAGTAGTAGTACAATTCAAAAAAAAAATTTTAATTTTGTAAATAAACAAATATATAAAAACATAAATTAGAGTTAAAATTAAAGTGTTTAGTATACCAAAAAAAGTTTAGCATACCACAAAATGTTTTTTGCCAAATTTGTGCTATTATATTTTTGGCATATTACATATTATTATTACTATTAGTAGAGTTTCAGTTGGTAAAAATTTTGCTAATCGATTAGTTGCCAACTATAGTTGCAACTAATTGATTATTTATATTATATGGTATTTAGATAATTAGCCAATTAAACTTAAAAACCAATATGAATTAGCTTGACTAAATAGAATATTTTAGAATTATATTAGTTGTTTAAAAATTTTTTTAAATTGATTAGTTGTAAAGTTGGCAACTAGTTGGTTGTTTAACTAATTATTTGAAATACTAACTTTGGCCCTTTTAAAACTAGTAAGGGAAGTGACAAAAATCAGGTAATTTTTTAGGGGGGGAGGGGGATAAAAAAAGTTGAAATTATATATAAGAACCTGACTATATATATATTAAAAAAGAGGGAGGGGGTAGGCCTCTGATAAAAAATAATCAGATGATTAATGATACTGCCCTAAATGTAATAGATATATATATGCTACTGAAATTGATTTTTAAAAATGCCTTTTTTAGGTTTTTAAAAATAAATTAAAAATTTTTATAAGCGAGAACAAATAACTTTTATATATTTATATTTTTTATAATTTTATCTATTCAAAAAAAAGTATTAAAAAATTTTAGGTTTTAAGTAAAATAGATCAAAAACAATTTTTTTTTAAAAAAATTTAATTTTGGGTTTCAAAGTTCAAAATAATTTGTTATTAGATTTTGTATTAATTTTGAGAAGGTATCAGATTTAAAAAATATTATGTAACAAATGGATATTTTTTTTAACATTAGCCTGGTGATCATGCCATTTTTTATTCATAAAAGTAGGTTAGTTACATTATCAAATGCTATTACTACCTCCTGCTTTACTATCAGCCTTACATTTAAAAAACAGCTTGTCCGGTTATTCGAAGCACCTGTTTGTGACCTGTCAGAGTAAAATTAGCTTCACTGTTGCCAGGGTTAATTTCAAACCCCTCTATCGCTAGATCATTAGCTGAGTTCCACAGCTCGTCATGACCACCTTTTTCCTTATAAACTTCTTCCACCTAGATCCTGGCAGAATAGTTTGCTAACTAATATCTGCATTATAAAACTATAAAAAAAGAAAAACACAAACTAAAAGAAAGGGTATAATGGAAAACGAAAAGAAAGAGAAAGAAAAAAAAGAGGGAAATACTACACAACCTAAGCGAAAAACCAAAATATAAAAAGGACAAGATAAAAAAAGCATAAAAAAAATATGGCCAAACATATATATATTGAAAAAAAGAAGAAAAAGAAAATAAAAAAAAACAGAAAAAAGAAACAGGAGAATATTTAAGAATATTCTGGCGATAAAAATTATATAATACTGCGCAAGGAAACGCCTCACCAAAGTATTATATATACATAAAGAAAACTAAAGAAACATTCTAGAATTTTATTTTCTGCAGATCTGCCTACTCCATTGCGCCACGTTTTATTACACGTTTGTTTCTGTTTATCCACCTGCATGTCTTCTTCCCGATTAGGATAGGAACAACAATGCCGATCTTTTGGAGGGGTACGCCGGATTTCCTACTTTTCATCCAAAATTATAGAAAAAAAGACTTCAAGCGAGAATATAATAGTAGGTATACAGTCAAATATGTTTTTGTAACCAAAACCTTTAGAGAGTGTGTTGAAAAACTCATTTTTTAGTTCACCGCCTAGCCGAACTATAAAACCTTCATCAACAGAAGAAAACTTCCACCAGAATTTCTTGTACCAAGGGCACCCACTGCCAGTTATCTTGCACAACTGACGCTTCTGGCTTGCTTGCCAAATATATAAAGGAGTCCCGAAGAAAACAAAAAAAGTTGACCTTTATAAAAACCAGTATTATAGTTGCTTCGTCTTTTACTAACAAAATTTTTGGTTTTCTTTTGTTTAAAATTTTGGACAAGTGATCGATGGGAAGAGTTGACCCTGTAACAAATGGATATTGTAATTGGTTAATTTTAAAGATATCTTATTATATTAAAGCAATGATTTGCTATTACAAAAATAAATTTAGTACTACAAATATAAATTTGGCAAAGATAAGACAAAAAAATTTAAAAGTTCAAGCTTTATTTATATACTATTAAAGTAATTTGATAAACTATAAGATAATTTTATATTTTTGAATAAGATCTAGGATTATATATTTCTATTGTATTGAAATAATAAGCTTAGACAAAAATATTTAAAACTCTTTTCACTAATCTTTATTTTATTATATTTTTATACATACCTACTTTTTAGTGACTTAAATAAGAAAAACACAGTATACTGTACATGAACACTTTCCAACTATCATCATTCTCTATAAGCTACTTACCTACTCCTACTTAGTCCATAAAAAACTTGCTAAATTTTTAAATTTGCAATAGTAGCTTTGTTTTGGCAAAAAAACTAGTTAGTCAAACAATTTTACTTAAATCTTGCACTGCAAGTACACTTTATTATACAACTATACAACTATACACTATCATTAGAGTTACAACTATACATATAAGGGGCATTCATAAATAACATTATACAAGAGAAAGGGTTGGACGAACAATAACGTTTTTCTCAATAAGTAGAAGGGGGTCAAAAAAATATAATGTAATTTTTTTAGAAAAAATTAGCTAAAATTTGAACCAGTGGTCCAAATTTAATGGTTTTGGTACCATTAAATTCGTCTAAGTGAGAGGAGTCGAATGGTACCAATTTTATTTCATTTAGATTACTGGATCAAAAGTTATTGGCCAAATACTATTAGTTATTATGTTTTCTTATAAAATTTCTATAAAATCAATAGTTTTTTGTGAATAACTATTGATCCAGTGATCCAAATAAAATGATTTTGGTATTATTGGATTCGTCTCACTGAAATGAATCGAATGGTACCTAAATCATCCAAATCGGATTACTGTGTCACAATATATTCAAGTTTTTGTAAAATTTTATATATAAATATACAGATTTTGAAAAAATTTTTTATATAGTAGAGGGAGGGGTCAAGCGCTACTATGAGGGCAGGGTTGGCACATTTATCCATTAGAGTGAATGGAAAACAACTCCATTGGCATCACTCCATTGCTCCATTGAGAATAATTTGCAAATGAAGCCAATGGAGGCCAACTAGCTTATAATATAGTATCTGTTTATAACTAATATCTAATTCCATTGGCTCCATTGGCTCCATTGGTTCCATTGGTTCCATTGGCTCCATTGGTTTGCAATTTTTTCAATGGAGTATATCCATTGCCAACCCTGTATAAGGGGTACATAATGTTATTTATGGATGCCCCCTAATAACACTTTATTGTAGCCACTACTATTACAATCCAAATACTGAATACCCATACACTTTTACAAAATGATACAAAAAATGTACTCAAAAGTGGGTATTCTAGCTTATCCCTATTGTAATATAGTAACTTTTGTACAAAAAACTATATCACTTGACTTAACATGTAAGAGGGTAAGGAATGTGAAGATAAAGAAAAAAATATAAACAAGAAAATAAATAAACAGGATATGAAAATAAAGATTTATAGTCAAAGGATAATATCAGTTTATTAAATATAAAATTTTTAGTACAAATATTTTTATAAAGGAAAAGAATTAAAGGACAGAACCTACTCTGCCTTGGGAGAAAAGGCAGGGTTTATATATTTGTAAAAACTTAGGATTTTCTCTATAACGAGATATAATAACGAGATATAATAATGAGTTATGATAACAAGTTATGATAACGAGATATGATAACTTCTTTCAGTATTGTAAAAAGTTTCTATTAAATTTAATAAAGATAAAAGCAAGGTCTCACCTTTAACATTTAAAAAAAAAAAAACGAGATATGATAACGAGATATGATAACAAGTTATAATAATGAGTTATAATAACGAGTTATTAGTGAAAATAACTCCTTTTTGAGAACAGAGAAAAGTTTTCCTACTAAAATTAATACTACAGATTTGATTGCTTCAATAAAATTTATACTATTCTTAATATTTCTATGATATTTTCCTAATACTAATATTTAAAAATTATACTAAAATATACAAATATAACACTATCAAATCAAACAATTACATCATCTACAAAAACAGAACAATCTTCAACAAATTAATACAACAACAATAGCATGTTATCAAATCAATCTTCAAAACAAACTAACAAAAATTACGTGACTATTTCGATTAGCCACCATCTAACTGCTTTTAACTTAAGGATAGAGTATACGTAGATCGATTTTCATATGATATGCATAGCAAATCAAAACCTTATATAGAGAATAAAAATATGCCACTAATAAAAATTTTTGAGAACACAATTAATTTTTTTCAAAATCTTATATTTTGTAGATTAAAATATGCTCTTTCTAAAATATATATTTTAATAAACAAATTATTTTAAAAAAGCATACCAGGTACTTGTATATATCATAAAGTTTGCTACAGTGGCCTCAAATTTGCTGTGGTGCACAAAATTGTTAATTTTGATTGGTTAGATCATATGGAGTCCTTGCAGTAGAAAGGGTGGAAACTGCCCCAAAAATGAAAATTGAGTTTTTATTGGATTGGGTTAAATTTCGATATAGTTAACATTTCTCAATTATAAATTAATGTCGATTTGCATAATAAACAGTCGAGATAATGTAAAGAAAAAGTTGCACGAAACTGTGCACATCACGAGATTACCCGGTAATCACCTGTTTACCTTCAACCAATCAAAACCGTGAAATTTTGATTGACCCGAATCAGTCCAAAAATCAAAACAAGTGATTAAACTCAATTATCTCAAAATGAGAGTTTCCGCCCTTTCTATTGCAAACACTCCATATGATCATCATATGATTTTTGTAAACAAAAAATCAATACCCAATCTTTAACTACATGCTTCTTAGTGAATATCTAACTAATATTAATAATTTTACTACTATTAGAATCACAAATACCTACTCTATAATTTTTATAATAAATTTTAAAATAACTTATTTAATAAAATTTTTTTTTAATTTTAAAAAGAAAAAATTTTTGCTATCAAGATTATATGAAAATTGATCTACGTATACTCTACCCTTAACTATAACAAAATGAACTAACAAAACACATGTGACTACTTCAACACTACTTCAACCAGCTACTAGCTATTCTAACTATATACTGCAATATCTAATATATTCTATACTCTGTTCAACTTATCTACAAATATTACTAACCCTTAATTTAAACATATATTCATCCTGTATTTTCTTTTATAAAATAGTATAAAATAGCTCTTTGTAAATAGATATAGAAATTTTCATAGCATAAGCTTAGTCTTTAATCTCATTTAGCTAAGAGCAGTATTGTATGTTTTGACTGTTCAAAATCTTTTTTGGCTTGTCTATGTCCAAAATTGTCCAGACATCCAAGGTTGTCCAAAGCTTGTCTAGGCTTTAATAATTAATAAATTTATCTAAAAAATATATAACTATATATTTTTTTTAGATACTGAACACATTCCAGTTAAAATTAAAATAGGTTATCTTAATAAAATTTTAAGTAATTTTACTTTATTTAATTGTTCAAAATTGTTCAAATCATTGTTCAAAGCTATTCTATGACAATACTGGCTAAGAGCAGGCAATAGGCCTTTCTTAATATTACATACTTCTTTTTGATGACTAAGTAGTGGCAATTGCTGCTTTTAGCTAAGTTTTAATTATAGGTAAAGTAGCCTAAGCCTTAGTTTAGTTAAATTTAATATATTTTATACTGTCAATATATAGTATCATTTATATTAAAAATAATAAATAATCTGAAGCAAGTTCTTGCTTAAAGAAAAAAAATAAAAATATTAAGCTTAGGCTATAAGTTGTTAAATTTTGTATTAATGTATTTTTTAAGAAAGCTTTCAGAAATCAGCTGATTTTTGTTTACTATAAGCCTACTCCACCCACATCTGATACTCCAATTAGCCAATCAAATTTTACAATTATTAAAAAGTTAAATATAACATTTAATAGTAAATAACTTTTGATTTACTAGACCAAATTTGATGATTCAACTACCAAAATGATCCTCTCAATGAGGGAATTTTAGCAAGTTCAAAATTATTAAAACCTAATCGCTAGATTCTGTGATTGAAATAGATTTGTATTACTATAAAAGTTCTATTCCTTAAACTGTCTAGCAGGCAAATATACCTGCTAGAATATATTTTTTTTATATTTTTTACAATAACTTGAAATTTTATTGAGCTTATATCCTCCTATTTCTAAACTAAAATAAAAGTTTGGGATATTTTTAATTATTAATAAGTAAAATTTTTAATTTAATTTTAATAATATTAAAGATATTTAGCTTAAAATATTGCCAATTCTAAAATTTTATTATAAAATTTTCAAATATTTTTTATTAATTTTTAAATTTTTATATGTTTCTGTCTATAAAAAAAATTTTTGCTATTATAAAAGTTAAAATTTTATTTATAAAATTATAAAATTTTATAAAATTATTTTTTAAACCATATTCTACAATTTGTATCAAAATTATATGGGATTTATACTTAGAATTTTAAAAAGTTTGTCAATAAATAAAGATAAAATTTTGTATTTTTTTAAAAAAAAATTGATTTTTAAAAGTTTTACTACAGTGCGGGAACCTTTAAATCAACTAGTTCTATATAGGCGGCCAAATTTTGGATTGGGTCAGAAGTTGGGTCGGAGCCAAAAAAATTGCAAAAAATTTTGCAAATAAAAAAAATTTTGTTTGTTAAATTTGGGTCGGAAGTGGGGTCGGAGCCTTTACGAATAAAAAAAAAAAAACTGCAAAAATTTTTTTTAAAATTTTGATAATTTTTTAAAAAAATTATGAAATTTTGAAAATTTAAGATCTTCCGCAACTCTATCCGCCGATCACTTGTACCAACAAAATCGCTAAAATTCTGAAGTGAAGTTACGAAGAAAACAGAAGGAAAACTGGAAGACACATGCAGTTGGCAGCTATTATTTAGGGATACAGTTAATTGAGTATCTTGCTAGTAGCCCCAGAGTTTATCACTCACCACACCACCGGCACTTGTCGTTTAGAGGTAAAGTTCATAGACTACCTGCCGACAAGCTCAGAGTTTATCACTCACCAAACTAAGAAGACTCCGGTTGGTTCCCTGTCGGATATTGGACTTACACGGGAAGGACAACACTCCTTTTTCTATTACAAGTGAAGAACTGGTGCCATCGATTTTTTTTTTTCGAAGAATTTTCAGAAAAGTGGGCATTTTGCCGTACCCCCTCCAAAAGATCGGCAGTGTTTACTCCGTCCAAATCGGGAAGGCACCCATGAAGTTGGATTTGATCGTCACGAGTGGCTTGGAAACAAATCACGTGGACTGTCGGTTGAGGTCTTAGGAGAAACACTTTAGAAAGTTCCCGAGTATTTTAGGTTTAGTAGTCGGGTCACTTAGACTACTTTTTTTTTTCGTTTAACATAATGGGACCTGGGCCATTGTTGGTTAGGGTTTTATGTTAAAATTTTTATTTCGAAGTCTGTCGGTTGTTGTGAAATAACCTAATAGCTAACTTTAGGCCACGGGTAAAGATCTAAAGTAGCGGGAGGCAATAGTGAAGCCCGAGTTTTTTTCATTCCCTTAGTTAAAAACTATATATTATCTTCCCTGCATGTATTAATAATATTAACTAATAAAGAATAAAGAGCCTGGTCTCGGTTATAAAACGAAAAAAAAAAAGAAATTTTGAAAATTTTATAAATTTTTTTAAAATTTTAAAATTTTTGTAAACCTTTTTTGTAATTCTGCCCGGCACTATGGTAATGCTAGCCAAAATTATAGTAGCCAAATTTTACGCTTATTAATAAAATTAGGTAACTTTAAACCTTTATAACTATAGTTAAACTTAATAAATTAAAAAAAAAATACTATAGCTTTATTCTTAAAGTCTTTCTTTACATTTCTATAGAAAGAAAAATTGTTCTAGCTATACTAGTTATTTTTTTATAACGTTTTAAAAATTATCAATTTCACTTGTTGATTTAAGGGTTCCCGCACTGTATATAGACAACTTTATTTTTTTTCTTATAATTTAAAAATAAATATTACTATTTTATAATTCTTATTTTTAAATATTAATGTATAAAATTTTTTTAAAATATTTAAATTTTGATAAAAATAGATCAGAAACAACTATTTTAACATTTTAGTAGCCAAATATGACCACTAACTGCTGATGGTTTAAGGGATAATTTATTAAGGATAGGGGTACTATTTTAAAATAAAGGTTGTTAAATATCGCAGGTTGCTATATTACAAATTAATATGATTGGCCAATTAGATTACAGAATCTTGTATAACAAAATAAACAAAAAATTAGAAAAAGAGTTTTATTTTATGGAGACATGTCGCCATGGCGACCCCGTGATTGACCAATCAAAATCGATCACGCGACCACGTGACGACTGAAACTAATCGGCCGTCGCATGATCACGTGATCGCATTTGATTGGTCACCAGATATATTCGAAATTAATTAATTTATTAATTAAAAAAATAATAATACAAAATCGCAATACAATAGAATCTAATTAAAATAAATTAAAAAAGAAAATCTATACTAAACTAAAAAAAAAAAACTCTCATGGTGCCCTTCTGCCAATTTTTTCCAAACAAGTTAACTTCAACAACTCCAATTATGGCGACTCCAACGGTGACTTAACGTTTTAATCACATTTTAAACGAAAAATACCTAAAAAAAAAGTTAGTTATGATAACAAAAAAAAAAACAAAAAAAAAACAAAGAAAAAAAACTACTTATCCTCAAAGGTTCTGTT